>CM041812.1:30609808-30654808 GCA_023376895.1 Aspiorhynchus laticeps
ATGTTAGTGTTGTACAAGAAGTATGGTTATTTTTTGTCATTATTCGCATGTTCATAATGTTCAGATTTTGATTAAATATTACTACGACAATTTTTTTTATATATAGTGGGTTACATTGCACAGATGAATTGTTCACCTCAAGACTAGCAATGTGCGCTAAAGTAAATCTCGATTTGTTCCATGTAAACATGAATTTATGAATAGATAAAGAACAAATCGAAATCAATATCTTTGGCAGTTAACATTATGCCAGCGCAGAGATTTATACATACCTGTCATTATTCATAACATCAACTGATATTAAACAAACTGTTCTTGGCTTTAAATGATTAGACAGCCGTGAAGATAGTTTAGTTATTTTCTATGAAAGCTATGTATTGTCTATTTAATACCTTTAATTCATTAATATTAATTATTATTAATACCTTTATTCAGCAAAGCATTAAACTGATCAAAAGTGTGACAGTAAAGACATTTATAATGTTACAAAATATTTAAATGCTGTTTTTTTTACTTTCTATTCATCTGTAAATCCTGAAAAATAAAATGCATCACAGTTTCCACAAAAATATTGCACTGTTCTCAACATTATAATAATCAGAAATGTTTCTCGAGCAGCAAATAAGCATATTATTATGATTTCTGAAGATCATGTGACACTGAAGACTGCAGTAATGATGCTGAAAATACAGCTTTGATCACAGAAATAAATTACAGTTTAACATACATTCACATAGAAAACAGCTGATTAAATTCATAATAATATTTCACATTTTTACTGTATTTTGATCACATACTTAGAGACTCTTTTAAGAGCACGTGTTGCATATGCTATTAGTTCAAGATCATTTTTCACCACATCAGACAGGCCACACAAACCAACACAAGTGTGACTAAAGCAAAGGCCATTTGATAAGCTTTATCTTCACCTTTATAGCCAAACGATCCATCAATATCATAAAGCATCTCTAACTATCTTCAAAACGCCTGAAATGATCATCATTGCTTTCATCTTCTCACCCACGTACAGTACAATGGTGTTACGGAGCCGCTTGTAATCGGATGAGACTCTGAGCAAAGGCAGCACAGCTGGGACATGTGTCCCGATCCGGCCCTTATACACCTTCTTCTGCTCTTTTTTGTACGTTTGGCCTCAGGCTGCGACGCCAGAGTCTCATCTGCTTTTGGAGACTGGTTTCTTTCTCTAGGAATAATGATAGCTTTAAGAGAAGTCCCTTTGTTAAGCGCAGAGATCCCGTTTCTCTTTTGAAACTCTTTCTTTTTCTTTCTATTCTCTGCCGCGGTGAAAGCCATGCCTTCGGTTGTTAAAGTGATGTGTATAAAATGATTGAGGGCTTCACTGCCGTCCGTCAACGAGATATTCACCCGCGAGCGACGCTGACACCAATCCAGCACCTGAAAAACAGACAGAAGATGAAAAAAGAAAAAGAATAGAGGGTAAAATATGTTGAGATTCTTGCTGAGGTGGATAATTGACCAGGTTGACCCTTTACTGCAAAAAAACTGGTTTGGTTTTCCAGAACGGATACCTAAACATTCATAAATCAAATCAAAATTACAAATGCAGTCAGAAAAATAATCTTGTTTTGTCTTTGAATTAAGAATATTTTTCTGACGCCATCAGCTGATATTTTTAGTCATGTTTCCTGTGGGTTTTTTTGTGTCATTCATATATATAACATATATAAACATTACATTTTAGTACGTCAAAACTAAATGAAAATTAGAAATATTGCCTTGGAAGCAAGATTAAACTTTAACTATATATTTCTAGTATATATTTTATTTCAGTGATTTCGGTTGCCTTGAATTCTATTGAACTCGAATAACGTCCAGTAATTTCCTTTTCAGCATGTTTAATAACAAAAATTAACTGTAAATGTTACACGGTCAAAAAACTGTAGCACTCCATTCTTGCATGAAACTAATTCTAACGGTCCTTGCCAGAAATTACATCAGCATCATTTTTAATCTTTATATGAAACATATTAAATTATTGGGAAAATATTATATTCATAAACGTAAATTTTCTTCAACGTCCCCAAAATTACATCATTTTCTTTGTGACTTTAACTACCTAATTATAACACTAAAAAACATAACACCAAAAAAAAGTGTCAAATTTGTGAAACTGTAGGATCTGCTGAATGTTACGTTATTTTTGATTTACTGTACTTCTTTGTTTTATATATTTATTATTTTTATTTATTCTTTCTTTATTGTCTCCCTATATTATTTCTGTATTCCTATATTATTTCTGTATTTATAATGTCATCCAATGTTATATTCAATTGTTGAAGTTAATTGTTTATACTTGCAATAAAAAAAGAAACATTAAATTATTTAAATGCAATTATTTAATAGTTACTTAATCCAAACAATAACTTATTTTGCATCTATATATATAAACAAATACTAAATGGCTCTTACAAAAGCATTGAACATGCTTTTTATTTATCTTTATTTTAGTTTTGGTTATCTATAATAACCTTACTGTAAACATTATGATCAGTAAATCATTGCAACATATGAAGAGTTAATTTGCAAAAACATAACTCTGTTTTTAACAATTTTCAAAAATCATGTTTTTTCATTCAACACAGTTAATCTCAATCAAACTGCAGTTGGGTTATTTTGATTAGGTTAAAAAAAAAACAACTAACAAATACAGCTAACTAACAATAAAAACATGATAACATAATAAAAAACATGATTTTTAAAATAAAAATAATAAAAAAAAAAATTGACAATTTTTTTGCAAATAAACTCTTCATATGTTTTTGCATTACTTTAACTCATCAAATTAATTTAACCCATTTAATTTAATTTAATTCTTGACTTTTAAGCTGAAATGAATTACAGTTAATTTATATACTTTAAGGCAGCAACTGAAGCTAAAGTAAAGACTGAAACATGCTTGTTTTCTTGGCAAACATACTGCAATAATCTATGTTTCATTTACAACTGCATTATAATTTTTTCAGTGCAAGAGTGAAGTCTACAGTTGTTCTGAACGTGAAGACGTCTCCGCAGACGAGTGTCTCTCCTGGAGTTTGAACAGCTGTCTGCAGACATCCACAGCAGCTGTGCACTAAAACACATCTCTATCTGCATCAGATTTTGTTTGTGGACACACTTTAGACGGCAAGTGTTAGTAACATGATGAGAGTGTGTTTCAAAGGCACGGACGAATCGCCCATCAGGCCTGAATGGAGCTGGATGGACAGGTGCGACGCACAGGTGCAAACACACACATACATGTGTATGCTGACTGTGACCTCTAACATGGGCTGGTTTACACTACACTCAATAAATGCATTGAATCTAAGACTCTCACACTGGATTGTTTTTGGATGACAAGAGCTCCGTTCTGAAACCTATAGTGAGCTGCCTTGTTATAACTGAAATGCAACACTCTACATAAGCTGCATAAGCACCATGCATACCAAATATGTGACTCTGGAGCACAAAAGCAGTCATAAGTAACACAGGTATATTTGTAGCAATAGCCAACAATACATTGTATGAGTCAAAATTATCCATTTTTCTTTTATGCCAAAAATCATTAGGATATTAAAGATCGTGTTCAATGAAGATATTTTGTAAATTTATTATCGTAAATATATCAAAACTTAATTTTTGATTAGTAATATGCATTGCTAAGAACTTCATTTGGACAACTTTAAAGGTGATTTTCTCAATATTTAGATTTTTTTGCACCCTCAGATTCCAGATTTTCAAATAGTTGTATCTCAGCCAAATATTGTCCTATCATAACAAACCATACATCAATGAAAATATTATTTATTCAGTTTTCAGATGATGTATAAATCTCAATTTTGGAAAATTGACCCTTATGACTGGTTTTGTGGTCCAGGGTCACATTTAGGAAACATGCTCAGTTCACATAGTTGTTTCTCTTGTTCTGTGTCAGAATGTCTGTTTTTGTTTTGGTCTGCGTGTCTCCGCCCACTGACAGTTTACCCAATAGTATTTCAACACCCCGGGTTGCCAGTTGGTGGAAAACACAGCTTATCAGAGCCATGGAAGCCAGTGATCGCCAATTCTACCCGACCTTAAAAGCTTCAGCATCCATCTAAAAAGCTCTGACTCAAGGAATATTAAAACGTGGCTAAATCAACACATCAGCTTACTGTGTATGGCTTGTCACCTTCCACTATCGTTCCTCTTGCGTGTCCTCAATCTGGCAACCAACGTGAGCGTCAAGACTCGGGAAGAAGGGATGGGAGAAACATTTGTATTTTGGACTGCAGTACCCATTTCAACCTCTAGCTGTCAATATTACATACTGCACCTTTAAATAATGAAGGGGCGACACAGGAACTGTCTCTGGGACAATCATAAAAACCACAGTGCTGCCGTTTATCAAACTCTATCACTGCTTATGCTACAAACTCAGGTTACCATAGAAACGAGTATCTGTTTGATATGCTATCAAAGAACTGATTCCCTGAACTCCAGCAGATGAACTACAGTAACCAACTATAACCGTTCAACAAAGACACACCTCAGCTGATATAGACAAATTTGTTATTCAATGTTGTCCTTCATGAAAAACATTCTAAAATGTATGAATAAATGAGTAAATAGAGTTGAAGTCAATCATCACTTGTACTATTGCTCATAGTGTTAGTGAGGATGAAAGTGACATTTCTTTTTCTTTTTGGTTTTCCATATAAAAAGGAAGAAAACACCTAGCAACCACTCAGGTCACCCTAGCAACTGCATAGCAACGCCCTGGCAATGACACAGAACACCATAGCAACACTCTAGCAGCCACACAGAACACCCTAGCAACTGCATACCAATGCCCAAACACTATAGCATCCACAAAGAACACCCTAGCAACCACCTAGCCACACTCCAGCAATGACACCGAAAACCCTAGCAACCACATAGAACGCCCTAGCAACTGCATAGCAACGCCCTGGCAATGGCACAGAACACCATAGAGTATGTATAGCAGCTACATATCACCTAAAAAGAACACCCTAGCAACCGCATAGCAATGCCCTGGCAGCCACACAGAACACCCTAGCAACCACACAGAACATCACAGCAACTGCATAGAAACCACCTAACAACTACCAAGAGTACCCTAGTCAACAACGTATAGCAATGCCCTGGAAACCACATAGAATACTGTAGCAACTGCATATCAATGCCCTGGCAACCTCATAGAACACCCTAGAAACTGCATACTAACACCCTGGCAACCACACGGAACACCCTAGTAACTGCATATCAATGCCCTGGAAACCATAAAGAACACCAAACCAAGCCAGCTAACAACCACCTAGCAACATACTAAAAAGCACTCACTTATGAAAATCAAAAGCAGAAACCCAGCATTACAGCAGAAAATGTTACACAGTTCAGCACCATTTGTAAAAATGTAAAAATTGAGTGTAAGATATAGGTTCCACATGTTGTGTCTGTTCTTAAACGAATGGTTGTGAAATTGTGTGTCCAAATATTTACTCAAACATAAGTCTAAGAGGATTACGAGTCCATTTCTCCAGCTCAAAGCCGAGCTACAGTCCTGGCAGCGTTCCACATCTGATGGGACTTTAAATAGCTGCTGTGGATCTTTCACACCGTCTGTAATAGAGCTGGAACACAGCCAACCTGGAACCAGCTTTATTCTTCACTTCCTCTGACCTTGGCATGTAAATTACATTTTTATATTCTAACAACACTCAATGTCAAGGCCAGAGACACAGACAGAGCTCCGCTTCGCTCATTTAGAGATAATTATCAACATGATCGACAGTAGAAGTTTGTTTTTGCTGCTTTGTGATTATCATCACGTTATAGGCTTTGATTGTTATCACATGAGGGTTCAAGGACTGATTGTTTCATCCGAGACGTCTGATAGTGACGTGTCCCGCTTGTGGTGTTGAAATACAGCTATAAAAAAAAACACAACACTCTAGCAACTGCATAACACCACCCTGGTAACAGTACAGAACACCTTAGCAACCATATAGCAATGCCCTGGCAACCAGAAAGAACACCTTAACAACCACATAGCAACACCCTGACAACCACACAGACATCTGATAGCAATGTGTCCCACTTGTGGTGTTGAGCAATAAAACACCATACTCTAGCAACCACAAAGAATACACTAGCAACTGCATAACACCACCCTGGCAACAGTACAGAACACCTTAACAACCACTTAGCAACACCCTGGCAACCACACAGATGTCTAATAGCGGTGTGTCCTACTTGTGGTGCTGAAATACAGTTATAAAAACACAACAGTCTAACAACCACATAGTCAGACAGAACACCATTACAACCACTTAGCAACACCCTGGCAACCACACAGACGTCTGATAGCGATGTGTCCCACTTGTGGTGTTGAGCTATAAAAACACCACACCTTCGCAACTGCATAACAATGGCCTGGCAACCAGACAGAACTCCTTAACAACCATTTAACAACACCCTGGCAACCACACAGATGCCTATTAGCAACGTGTCCCGTGTTGTGGTTTTGAGATATAAAAACACCACACTCTAGCAACCATATAGAACACACTAGCAACTGCATAAAACCACCCTGGCAACAGTAAAGAACACCTTAACAACCACTTAGCAACACCCTGGCAACCACACAGATGTCTAATAGCGGGGTCTCCCACTTGTGGCGTTTAAATATAGCTATAAAAAAACAACACTCTAACAACCACATAACTCCCTGGCAACCAGACAGAACACCTTAACAACCACTTAGCAACCCCCTGAAAACATCAGATGTCTGATAGCGATGTGTCCCACTCGTGGTGGTGAGCTATAAAAGCACCACACCCTTGCAACCACATAACAACGGCCTGGCAACCAGACAGAACACCTTAACAACCACATAGGAATGCCCCGGCAACCACACAGGCGCCTGATAACAATGTGTCCCGCTTGTGGTGTTGAAATACAGCTATAAAAAACAACACTCTTGCAACCACACAGAACACCCTAACAGCTGCATAGCAACGCCCTGGCAACCACACAGACGTCTGATAGCAACGCATCCCACTTGTACCGATGAAATACAGCTATAAAAACAACACTCTTGCAACCACACAGAACACTCTAGCAACCACATAACAACGGCCTGGCAACCAGACAGAACACCTTAACAACCACATAAGAATCCCCCAGCAACCACAACGACGTCTGATAGTGACACATCCCGCCTGTGGCCTTGAAATACAGCTATAAAAACAGAAGCTTCAGTAATATGAGAGATATGAAGCAAACATTCCTTTCCTCCAGAAAACACAAACACCGTAATCATTAACCTCTTATCCAGCCAAAATTATCAGAGAGTAGAACACATGCCGTTCATATTCAGCCTAATTGCACTGCTATTTTTAGCTTATGCAGTCTTAATTATTAGTAATGGCCGTTCATTGTGTTGAGAAGCTAGAATAACAGTAAGGTAACGGATAGCTTCCAGAACACATGTAGGTGAGCCAAGCATCACAAAGAGCGACTGACGGCTTTATTAGGATCTGTGGCCTGTGCTGCTTTGATGCTGCTGCTGATTTATACGCTGGGTGGAGGTCATCGCTTCAGCTTCACCACACCTTTACACCATGTGTCACTGATACCGTACTCCATTATGACGGCGAGGCTATATACACATGTAGATAATGCTGTACAGCCTGACCTGAAGAGCTGTGAGTGATGTTCACAAGACCTCAGGCACGAGAAAAACAATGCAAAACTGAGTGCCTATGTTATGTGGTTGCTAGGGTGCTCTACTGGGGTGGTTGCAATACAGTTGCTAAGAAGTTGTTAGGGTGATCTGAGTGTTTTTGCAATACACGGCATTGCGATATAGTTGTTAAGGTGTTCTACTGTAGATGGTTGCTAGGGTGTTCTATTGTAGGTGGTTGCTATACAGTTGCTAGGGTGTTCTATGAGGTTGCCAGGGTGTTGCTATGCAGTTGCCAGGGTGTTGCTATGCAGTTGCTCTTAAGTTGTTAGGGCGTTCTGTGTGTTTTCCACGGCACTGCTGTACAGTTGCTAGGATGTCCTAGGTGGTTGCTAGGGAGTTGCTAGGGTTTTCTGTATGGTTTTCAGGGTGTTGTTATAAAGTTACTAGAATCGTTTAGGCGGTTGCTATACAGTTGCTAGTGTGTCTTTTATCCAAAGCGACACACCCATCTGTAAGTCGCTTTGGATAATAACATCTAAGTGAATAAATGTAAATGTGTTCTGGGTGGTTGCTAGGAAGTTGCTAGGGTGTTCAGTATGGTTTTCAGAGCATTGCTATACAGTAGCTAGGGTGTTCTAGTTTACTGCTATACAGTTGTTAAGATTTTTTGGTGGTTTCCACGGCATTGATATACAATTGCTAGATTGTTCTAGGCGGTTGCTAGGAAGTTGCCAGGGTGTTCTAGGTGGTTGCTAGGGTGTCTTTTTTCAATTCAACTTACACCAATTTCTGTTTTATCCAAGTTGCTTTAGATAAAAACATCTTCTAAATGAATAAATACAAATGTATTCTGGGTGGTTGCTAAAAAGTTACTAGGGTGTTCTGTATGGTTTCCAGGGCGTTGCTATACAGTTGCTTGGGTGTAATAGACGGCTGCTGTGCAGGTTCTAAGGTGTCTTTTATCCAGAGCAAATTACACTAATTTGTAAGTCAGTTTGGATAAAAGTGTCTGCTAAATTAATGTGTATTGAGGGTGGTTGCTATGCAGTTGCTAGGGTGTCTTTTATCCAAAGCCAGTTTGTAATTTGTTCTAATATCAGACTAATATGGAGTCACATTAAAGGGATTGTTTAACTAAAAATGTTATCATTAATTATCCTCATGTTGTTCCAAACCTACATACATTTCTTTCTTTGGTTGAACAAATACAAAAGAAGATACTTGTTGGCAACCAAACAGTTGCTGGTAGCCATAGTATTTTTTCCATACTATGGAAGTCAATGGCTACCAGAGTGTTTTCGGTGGTTGCTTTTGTGTTCAACAGAAGATAGAAAGATAGAAACTCATACAGGTCTGGACCTGATTGAATGATGTCAGAAATTTCATTTTTCTGTGAACCATCCCTTTAAGGGATGTGGCCTGAAGAATTGGAGGCATGGACATAGAAACGGTCTCCCTCAATCTTTGCTCTGCCACCTTGTCATATTTTGGACCTCTAGAAGCATCGGTGACCTTGAGAAGCCTCGCCTCGGCCCCATGATTTCTGAGAGGATCTCACAGCCAAACATGATCTGCTGGTGTCCAGCCAAACATGATCTGCTGGTCTCCAGCAGACCAGCTGCTGCGGCTCCTGAGAGCCACATAATATCCTGTGGATAGAGTGACACGGATCCAGCGTGTGGCTTAACTCTGGCCGCTTTGATCCTCCTGCTGCAGGTGCTGCCAACTCCTTGCACTCTACGCTTGCGTCGCTGCAACCTGCGGCCGCTGCCAGATTAGCTCGGGACCTGGAGGAATTGGAGGCCGAAACCGGATCCGGTTCGGGCTCAGATCAATTCCTGGGTCCGTCAGTGCTAAACATCCCCGGCACTTCCTCCTCCAATTAGAGAAACCTTGTTACATGTAAGTCAAGACTAAGTCCGTGTACTCCATGCATTTAGCAGTCAGTCAAAATAGCAGTCAGGAAATATGAACAGTGCATGAGAAATCAAGGACGATGAGAACATCAACATCAGGCTGAAAGTTGAGTTTGCAGATGGCAAACAATTACCAATATCGTACTAGTTTCAGAACAACAAACTCACACTTGCGTGATATCTGTATTGTTTGTCACGTACAAACCAAAATGGTCAATTTAGGATTTCAGTTTAAGACTCAGGATTAAACTGTGTTGCCTTCACTGCCAAGTGAACATGAACAAGTGAAGAAAAAACAAAACAAAAATCAAAATAAAGAAAGGAAAATAAAATAAATCAAATTTAGAAATATTATCTATCTATCTATCTATCTATCTTCTATCATTCTATTGTTCTATCATTCTATCTATATATTATTTGAATTGCTTTATGTATTCCCCAATTGTAAGTCGCTTTGGATAAAAGCGTCTGCCAAATGACTAAATGTAAATGTATTTGCAAAAAATAAATTAAAAAAAATCAAGTTTTTTGCCAAAAAACAAATCTAAATAAAGATAAACGTCAATTATTTGCCCCAATTATTAGTATTTTTTTTTCAAATTCGAAAGGTTGGGTTATTTGCAAAAAAAATATAAATAAAAATAAATAAACAAACAAACAAACAAACAAAAATAAATAAATAAAAATGCTCATTTAAAACCCCTGAAGATAAATGCAAAAAATTCTTGAAAAATTCTGAAAGTTCACATTATTTGCAAAAAAAATAAATAGATGAAGATATTATAAATTATATTATAAAATAAAATGATTTACATTATTATAAAATCAAAAAGATCGTGTTATTTGTATATATATATATTTTTTTTTTTATGATTATTTTACTTCCTTTTATGCAAAGCACTTTGAATTACCATTGTGTATGAAATGTGCTATATAAAGTATATATATATATATATATATATATATATATATATATATATATATATATATATATTTAAATATTTATGTTTGCAAAATTACTTTTTTAATATATATATATATATATATATATATATATATATATATATATATATATACATATTAAAAAAGTAATTTTGCAAACATAAATATTTAAATAAAAAAAAAGTTATTTGCAAGAAATACATTAATGGTGAAGATACAATAAATAGT
This sequence comes from Aspiorhynchus laticeps, assembly GCA_023376895.1. Lineage (NCBI taxonomy): Eukaryota > Metazoa > Chordata > Actinopteri > Cypriniformes > Cyprinidae > Aspiorhynchus > Aspiorhynchus laticeps. Next base: position 30,620,606 of record CM041812.1, read on the forward strand.
CCCATCCATGTGTGATGTAGTAATCTGGAATGTCAGCAGATCTCGGTGAGCACCAGTCCTCCTCTGGAGCGGCCAACATGCCCCTGCGGGAGCCGTCACGAGCAGCAGCTGGTGCAGCTCAAAGCTCACAGGTACCATAACAAAGTGCTGGCATGTTATGAGTTCACGTCTGCTGGAGTCACAAAGGGTTGCAAACACAATCAGGCCTGACCGCAGAGAGTCCAGGGCTTATGCAGACGGCGCAGGGCCTGCGAACCAGCACTTAGTCGACCGCAGCACGTCTGTATTTTACAAACCCACCGTCAGGAATGAAACGCTTGGGAGCTGCTCCCTCGAATTCCCTGCATCATTCCCAGATTGGTTATGCAGGCCGCCGGACATCAGGACTCCTGTTAGCATTGAGCGTCCTAGAGATCCGCCAACACTGATCTACTGTAAAAATCTAAATTTAAAAAGGTCAAGTTATTTACAAAAAAAAATTAAAAATCCCCAGAAAGGTCAGATTATTTGCAAAAAAATATATATATACATAAAAAAATGTAATTAGAAAGGTCAAGTTATTTGCAAAAAAAGTAAATTCCGAAAGGTCACATTATTTGAAAAACACAGAAGGTCCGATTATAAAAAAAAAAAAAAAAAAAAAAAAAATCAGTTAGAAAGATCAAGTTATTTGCAAAAATTTAGAAAGATCAAGTTATTTGCAAGTTAAATTCTGAATGGTCCCATTATTTGCAAAAGCATTGAATCAGAAAGATCAAGTTATACTGCAACAAAATTACATTCAGAAATGTATTAAAATGTAAAAGTTATTTGCAAAAAGAAAAATCAGAAAGGTCAAGTTATTTGCAAAATTGACAAAAATATCAAGTTTAAAGAGCTTTGCTTTTGAGTCAAAACAACCTGTAAGAAAGGAAAGAAATCACAAATGAGATCTCATTAATATTTCAATGAAAGCAAATGTAGGCAATGCTTCTCAAATGTTTCTCCTGAGAATAAAAGTTTCAGAATTGATTCAAAAGTCAGAAATCTCAAACATTTCCCGTCAAATGATCCGAGCTACTTCACATTCGTTTTACAGCTCTTAACTCTTACTGTAAGACAACTATTGACTCATTTGTGTCTATTTTTATTTCAGGATTTCTAAGAAACATCTGAGGCAAAGTTGATATGACTCATAACTCATTAAATCTCCTTAAATCAATGAAAGAGCAGAGCAATAACATTTTCCTCTGGGTAACAATATTGACTTGATTTCACCTGAACCGCTTTATTCCAGAAGAGACTCTCTTTCATCATCAGCTGACAGGCCTTTCATTGGCTTGGCTTTTGGACTTCTGCGGTAATAATAGAAAGGCAAGCCATCATTAATTCGACACACAACCCTGAATACCATCCTTCTATGGTGATGAAAGTCCAAACATATCTTTGCTCTTTAACTTTATACATTTCTTATCTGCGTTTATCAGCTAAAGCAGCACACCCAGAGTATCTGACACCCACGACAGCATGGCCATTGACTCCCTAGCAGATCAACACACGCCTGCGTGATGATAGTAACAAGGATGATGACATAATTTACACCTGCACAGGTAACACAGGTGGGCCAGTATCCTGCAAAGAGAGCGGTAAAAGTGCAATGGAAAAAGAAACATGTCAATATAAACATACAAGTCAAGATAACAGCAATTATCTAGTCAACAAAATGTGTTTACCTGCAGTATTGACACGCTAAACCCAACCATATAATGAAATAAAATCGAAACGCTGTTAGGACAAATCACTGTGTCTAAATGTAACCTGTCCTAGATTGTTTAATAGCCTCATCCACAACTCATGCAAGATGTGTTTTATAATCAATATTACTAGCACTTATAATTTTAGTGATAACCTCTAAAACTAAGTACTAAGTACAATGAAAAACATTTGGTGTTGGATTCACATTGTAACTACTTTCACTCAGAAATTGCTGGTAAATTTTATGAATAATTACACTGAAACAGCAAGTACTACATTGGATTTGATTGATTATATTAAGAATTGCAAAAAGAGAAAGCTTTCTAAACTGTTATGTTTCAATGTGTAAATGAGACATTATCTAATAAAACGCTCACTAGTTTGCATATATTTCCAGAAGATAAATCTGAACACTGGATAAAGCCAGGTTTAAAATTCTTGTTCTATTTTGTTTACACATTAGAGTTAAATGTTCTTATAGAGGGGATTTTGGATTTGTCTTTTTATCACTCCATAAATCAGAAAATACTGTTAATAGTCAGGAAAGAATACATTTTCGCCATGCTTTTAGGAAAAACAGTTATATAAACCAAGCGAATGATTTATGAACAAACCCCTCAGTAAAATCCTTCAGAATATAGATATGAGTAAAACTGTAAATTTTGGTGTATGTGAGTGCTGCTGAAGTGAAGAAAAAACTCATTTTAAAGATATGCATTTTCATTTAAATCTACAGATACTAATAGATAAAGTGCAATAATAAAAATCAGGCAAATAATATCAACAAACCCCTCAGTAAAATACTTCAGAATATAGACAGGAGTAAAACTGTAAATTTTGGTATATATAAGTTCTGCTGAAGTGAAGAAAAAACTCATTTAGAGAAAACGTCCTTTAAATATTGTATTTAAATGTACAGACGCAATAAGATAAAGTGCAATAATGAAATCAAATGAATGATATATGAACAAACCCCTCAGTAAAATCCTTCAGAATATAGATATGAGTGAAACTGTAAATTTTGGTATATATAAGTGCTGCTGAAGTGAAGAAAAAACTAGTTTAGAGAAAACATCCTTTAAATATTGTATTTAAATGTACAGATGCAATTAGATAAAGTGCAATAATGAAATCAAATGAATGATATATGAACAAACCCCTCAGTAAAATCCTTCAGAATATAGATATGAGTAAAACTGTACATTTTGGTGTATGTGAGTGCAGCTGAAGTGAAGAAAAAACAAATTTTAAAGATATGCATTTTCATTTAAATCTACAGACACTAATAGATAAAGTGCACTAATAAAAATCAGGCAAATAATATCAACAAACCCCTCAGTAAAATACTTCAGAATATACACAGGAGTAAAACTGTAAATTTTGGTATATATAAGTGCTGCTGAAGTGAAGAAAAAACTCATTTAGAGAAAACGTCCTTTAAATATTGTATTTAAATGTACAGACGCAATAAGATAAAGTGCAATAATGAAATCAAATGAATGATATATGAACAAACCCCTCAGTAAAATCCTTCAGAATATAGATATGAGTGAAACTGTAAATTTTGGTATATATAAGTGCTGCTGAAGTGAAGAAAAAACTAGTTTAGAGAAAACATCCTTTAAATATTGTATTTAAATGTACAGATGCAATTAGATAAAGTGCAATAATGAAATCAAATGAATGATATATGAACAAACCCCTCAGTAAAATCCTTCAGAATATAGATATGAGTAAAACTGTACATTTTGGTGTATGTGAGTGCAGCTGAAGTGAAGAAAAAACAAATTTTAAAAGATATGCATTTTCATTTAAATCTACAGACACTAATAGATAAAGTGCACTAATAAAAATCAGGCAAATAATATCAACAAACCCCTCAGTAAAATACTTCAGAATATACACAGGAGTAAAACTGTAAATTTTGGTATATATAAGTGCTGCTGAAGTGAAGAAAAAACTCATTTAGAGAAAACGTCCTTTAAATATTGTATTTAAATGTACAGACGCAATAAGATAAAGTGCAATAATGAAATCAAATGAATGATATATGAACAAACCCCTCAGTAAAATCCTTCAGAATATAGATATGAGTGAAACTGTAAATTTTGGTATATATAAGTGCTGCTGAAGTGAAGAAAAAACTAGTTTAGAGAAAACATCCTTTAAATATTGTATTTAAATGTACAGATGCAATTAGATAAAGTGCAATAATGAAATCAAATGAATGATATATGAACAAACCCCTAAGTAAAATCCTTCAGAATATAGATATGAGTAAAACTGTACATTTTGGTGTATGTGAGTGCAGCTGAAGTGAAGAAAAAACAAATTTTAAAGATATGCATTTTCATTTAAATCTACAGACACTAATAGATAAAGTGCACTAATAAAAATCAGGCAAATAATATCAACAAACCCCTCAGTAAAATACTTCAGAATATACACAGGAGTAAAACTGTAAATTTTGGTATATATAAGTGCTACTGAAGTGAAGAAAAAACTAATTTTGAGAAAACGACCTTTAAAGATATGTATTGTAATTGAATCAACAGACACAAAAAGATAAAGTGCAATAATAAAATCAGCTGAAGACATATGAACAAACCCCTCAATACAATCCTTCAGAATATAGAAAGGAATAAAATTGTAAATTTTGGTGTATGGAAGTGCTGCTGAATTTGAGAAATAATAATAAAAGGAATTTAGAGAAAACATCCTTTAAAGATATGTATTGTAATGGAATCTACAGACGTAATGAGATAAAGTGCAATAAAATAAACACTTTAAAGTCTGAAACAACATGTTATGAAAAGCCAAATATCCCAAAATCTCAAAATTTAAAACAATATCTTGCCTTAAATGTGAAATTTTGAAAACTGAAATAGTATTTCCTTTTAAAATGTACGCCATTCATTTTGTTTTATTCACAGCTTAGAAATATAATTTTTTACAATGCATTAAACTTTAGCATGTAACTCATCCCACACCATTTGTCATCAAAATAAAGTTTGATCAGATTCATATATACAGTACAGTATAGAAAATTCAGAATAGTGTTTTCTCCTGTGTTTTAAAATCTGCTGTGTATTTAACCCATCAATGCACATTTATATGGTTAGATGCATTTTATTATATGCATTAAGCAGTAGTGCCATTTTTGTGTTGCGACCCACTATTTGTGACCACCAATATCACACGTGTCCAAGCGTTTGCAAACAATTACGACTTGATGCCACATCAGCAGAAGAAATGCCGCCAGGTTTGAAAACACATCTAATGAAAAGTGGAATAAAGATCACATGATTTACAATAATGCAGACAGTATTGTTTGATTCAAATGTTATTCAAAAGACTTGCAATTTTGCATGTAAACACATCTCATGCGAGTCGTTACTGGGTCATCATCATTGTGTACTTTGGTACCTCACCACCACGGCAGATGTTATCGTTGGCGTTCTGCAATAACATTTATTTTATCTAATTGTTTACAGTGTTGAGTTGTGGTGAGCGCAGCTTTTCTCAATCAGGGAAACGCCCATCTCAAGCAGTGGCAGTCTGATCTTTGTTCCCTGCACCCTTATGCCTGTAATTCCATTATCCTGAGCATTTCATCCAGTAAGTGATCTCTGATTACTCACGCATGTTTGCCACATTCTCATTAATGTGTTTGACATTCAAGCTAAACTGCAGCTTTGTTTCAAAACCAAGTGAGCTGCTTCACCGTCTACATGGGCACCTGAAAGAGTGAGTGATTTTGATCATCTGATAAGTGTAAATAATACACAGTGCACAAAAAATAGCAGGCAAAATATGACATTTCTAATTATGTTGCAACTATGATGTATTAAAACGCTGCCTTAATAAGCAACAAATGCAGAACTGATGTTTGTTTGTTTGGTTTTTAATGTCATGTTAGCTGTTTGGATATTTTCGTGACAAAAACTATACTTGAGTTATTACATTTTTAAATAGAAACTAATTACGACCATTTAAAAAAAAAAAAAAGTAAAAAAAAAATAATGCAACCAAACTGATGATGTACATGTGCATAGATTATTTTAATATATTATTGATATACTACAAAAGTTTTTATTAATATTTTGAATAAGATTTTACCATTATATAATGTAAAATTTTATTCAAAGCTTTAGAAATTTTGTTATTTAGTTATTTTTTTTATATGTCTTTACAGTTTTTATTAATTATATTTATTTTGTATTATTTTTAATACATTATTATTTTTATAATATATTATTTTTAAATACATATACATATATACACACACACAGAACTAGTTGAAATAAAATAAGTTTTTTTATATTATATGATATTTCAGTTAACAAAATAAAATACGTATTTCTGATAGCTGAAATAAAATAAGTTTTTTACATTATGATATTTCAGTTAACAAAATAAAATACATATTTCTGATAGCTGAAATAAAATAAGTTTTTTATATTATATGATATTTCAGTTAACAAAAAGTATTTCTGATTTTATTTTATTTCAGTTAATGTTTGTTTTATTTATTAATATTTTATTTTAATGTTTTTTATTTAAATTGAATATATATATATAAAAAATATATTTTATTAAATTTCAGTCAGCATTTATTTTATTTCACGTAACGAAAAAGTGTTTTTTATGGATTTAGTTTTAGTTAACTAAAATAACCCTAACATGATGCAACTCTCAAAGCACTTTTTTCTTCATCCTAATCTAGTACACTAGCTGTTTGCACATCCAAGTGTCAAAATCACAGTCAATACAAGCTGCGCTGTGAGAGACAGACTTGCAGAGTGAGAAAATAGATCAATGAGGATCCTAAAGCAGGAGCACTGGGCTTATAGCCAATTATGACAAAATTACTTAAATATAACCACACTCACATATCTATATGCAGGAGCAGGAGCTCGGACTTCACTACGGAACGACGGGATCACAATGTCACAGCTGAAGAACACCGGATACTCGCCGTACTTCACGAGCCGAGGCTCCACAGCATCTGTTTGCTGTCCTGCAAACATTAATGCACATTTCAACAGACAAATATGGTGTCTATTTGGACAGTTTAAACATATAATAGTTTCCTAGCATATTCTGAATGCTTAAACCGTTCGCAATGGTTCAAATGTTTGTGACTTTGAACTACTTTGATCGGCATCCTAAAACAAAACAGAGGTTTTATTTGTTACAATGAAACGCAGAGTGTTCAGAAAGCGCATGAGGATAAACTGGCTGATGGGAAGAGCAAAAAAACATGTAATTTCTGAGACGGCATTATGAAAACCATCTCAACAGAAGGTTAAAAGCGAACACGCTTTATGGGCCCGTCCAAGTTCTGAATATTCAACTTAATACCCATTCAAAGAAAACATGCCTTGTCCTGCCTTTCAGGATTTCAGTGCTGAATTGAAGGGTTTGGCCTTTCATGTATTATATGACAGATTTCTTTAGGAAATCATAATGACAACCAGTGCTTTTGGCTTCACAATACACTAAATGAACACTCTTGTAGACATACACAAAACAAGAGAAAAACATGGGGAAATTATTTGACATTTCCCACAAATCCCCTTTTAGTTATTATTGTATATCTATATAAAACTAGACTACACTGAATATCTGTATGTTTAATAAATACAGGCATTTAGTCATACTGCAGGACTTTATTCTATAATTCTATATATAATATTGTAAGAGAAGAAAAGTGTTGTTCAAAATCCTGCAGTGACTAAATATTTCTTAAAAGTACAAATATTAATGTGTGTGTGTATCTATCTGTCTTTCTATCTATCCGTCTATATTATATATGTGTGTGTGTGTGTGTGTGTGTGTGAAAAGTTTATTTGCAAAAACAGATAACTCCGTTATTAATTTTCATAAATCAAGTTTTTTTTATTGTGTTATGCTTTTATTGTGTTTTATTGTGTTAGCTAGCTGTATTTTTTTTAGTTATTATTTAATCAAAACAAATCAACTGCAGTTTGATATTAATTGGAATGCAAGAAAAAAACATGATTTTTTAATATTTTTAATATTAAAATATATTTATATATATACACACACATGCACGCACACACACACATACATTTATATAAAAAAATACAAATATTGTTTAAAATTACATTATTTTCCAATTAGTTTTATCCTCTTTTAGTTTTTTTTTTCAGATAAAATTCCTGCAGTATAACTAATATTTGTATGTTTTTAAAAGTACAAATATTCAGTCTTAATCAATACAAGGGCATAGGAACTGCATGCATAAATTATATACCGTATATGCAATTACATAATTATTGCATAATTAGTAAAATAATATTTAATAATTATATTTAATATTTATTATTATTAAGTAAAATTATTTTTAAAAAACTGTATCCATTTTTCTTTTAATGTAGCTAATGTTCATCCATCAGTTTGCCTGAGATAATCACTTTTCAAACATCTATGTCTTCACGTTTTATGCATGTTTTTCTCTTTTAAATGACTTCTAAATCCCCGTATCTGTGCGTGGATGTGCTTTCAGACTCATGGCAGGATGTTTAGAGAGCTTCGCTTTATAATGCCACGCAGCTTTAATTCAATTCAGTTTTTCCAATTCAATTTGTTTGTATAGAGCTCTTCACAATGCAGATTGTTCCAACCAGCTTTACAATGAATAGAGGCTTACAAAGTCCCTCAGGGACGCCAAAGATGACAGTAGCAAGAAAAACTCCCTAAGATGAGACGATGAGTAGATGAGAAGGAATCTTGGGAGGGACCGAGGCTCAGCTGGGGAAACCCTCCTCCTCCTCAACTATTTTATACAAAGCATACATACAAGCACACACACATCTGCTGTCAGTGATTCATTTATTTGCATTGCTTTTTTGCCAATTGTTCAGTATCGTTGTAAAGCATGCATCAATCCATTAAAGGAATAGTTCATCCAAAAATGAAAATCCGAGATTAGGATGAGTTTGTTTCTTCATCAGGTTTGTAGAAATGTGTCTCTGCATCAGTGTCTCAGCAATGGATGCTCTGCAGTGAATGGGTGCCGTCAGAATGAGAGTCTGATAAAAACATCACAATAATCCACAGTCCATCAGTTAACATCTGGAGAAGACAAAAGCTGAAACAAATCCAGCATTAAGACGTTTTTAACTAAAATACCATAGAGTCCATAATCCATAATAACGCTTCCTCCAGTGAAAAAGTGTTCTGGTCTGAATCAGGAGAGACATCTGCACAAATCAAGCAGCGTTTACAAGACAAAACAGCTCTAGACAAATATGTGGCTGGATTTTGATGTGAGAGACAACAGCAGATGCACTTTTTCATTGGAGGAAGAGTTATTATGGATTATTAAACATCTTAATGCTGGATTTGTTTCATCTTTTGTCTTCTCCAGATGTTAACTGATGGACTGGAGTGCTGTGGATTATTGTGATGTTTTTATCAGACTCTCATTCTGACGGCACCCATTCACATCCATTGCTGAGACACTGATGCAATGATGCATTTCTACAAACCTGATGAAAAAATTAATAAATGCAAATGAATGAGTCATGTATGTTTATACATGACACATCAGAAATATTTAGGATAACGTCAGGGTTAGATGATGCTGTCATATAGCTCCATTTATAATGGCAGACGGGTTATAAAGTCTGAACAAGCTGCTGTCACTGATCCTTTGATTTAGTAAAGATGGTTTTAATAAAGACAGTATGATGCAGCTTAATCCTGTGGAACAACACCAAACACCACAAACCTCTCTTACAAAACAATGTGGCCGGACCAGAGTAACACCGTGGTATTTATTGCAAGGTACTTCAAAGAATATTACCATGGAAACACTGAAAAAATCCTAAAGATGGTCCTTCATGAGGCTTTACTCTAAATAGTTTGGGGTTAATTTTAATAGTGTGTTTTTCAATTTTTGATCATAGCCATAAGATTTTTCATAAGGTTTTCTGTAATTTACACAATGTAGCCGCATAAATCCAGATTTTGCTTTATCTTCAAAAGTTGCTCACAAACTCTCCCTGATTTTATATATGGTTATTTATATGGTTTTTGTTGGTGCTGCTGACAAACAGCTTTAATTGTGCGGATGGAAACAGTGATGGATGGATGGATGGATCTGAGTTGTGCGAGCTTGAGAAAAATGAGGGCGGGGCCCCAGCGTGACGTCAGCGCGCTCGAACCCCTGAGCGTATTTAAACGCGCTCCAAGCTGAGTGAGAGCGTCAGACGCGTGCAGAGACGCGCGAGCGAGTGGATCATGAGCGCAGTGTGCTGCTGACACATATCACACACCGTCTGCTGTACAATCGCGCTTCACCTGATCCGTGCGGATATTAACAATCATTCACCTGGATTTCATCACCTGTGCGTCGCGTCGCGTCTCGGAGGCAGAATGCGGCGCGCTTTAATAGACACGGGAAACTATTACAGTTAGTTCGGATCCGGATCTGCGTCTTTGGGATCCCGATGTCTTCATCTGAGCCGCTGCTGCTGGTTTTCTCTCTCGTTACAGACGCGGCAGCATCGCGGTTCCGAGCGTCGCGTTGCGCGCGGCGCGTCAGTCGGACACTCTGGACACTTCTGCGCACGCTTCATTGGGATCTAGCGGATAACATGTTGTGAATGGACCTGGAATCGTGATAGTTTGAGGATAACGCACGGATTTGATCTTTTGGATGTTTCCTGATTTACTGAGAATTTGGCTTTTCTGAAGCTCCGGTCTGTATGGACCCCATTTAAGGTGAATTTATCTCATTCTTTCTGCATATGAACACAAAATTGTTTAGTTTTTACACTCATTTTCCTGTGTACACTCTTAAACATAAATGCTATTGACGTTTCTTTTCGTATTAATAATCCTTAATCTTTGGAAATTAAAAACTTGGACATTTGATTGTAGGCTCCTCAGATTCTGATGCACCAAAAAAACACATCTGAAGGACCTAAAAATGTTCTCATATGTTAATATAACCCAATTTGAATCCTTTATTTTCAAGAGTGCATCTTTCTTCTATCATAAAACTGTATAATATATTGGGACTCTGAAATTAGTTACTAACTAACCCTAACATAACTTCTATAAAACACTGAAAATGCTCAGTAAATAAACCTTTAAGAGTTATGTTTACTTCACATCACTATGAGCAGATTTGGAGCAAATTTACTAGACTCATTTTAATAGTTCAAATACTTAAAACTTTAAAAAAAAAAATATTGGATTTATGCAGCTTTGATTGTTTGTATGATGCATTAAATGTCTTAACCAAATGATCTGATTATATGACTTAAAATACCAAAAAGCTATTAATTACACGTAGTAACATCAGGTTTTACTGATCAAAAATCAGAGCTATTTGGAGTAAAGCGTCATTTACTGCAATAAAGGCTCATAAAAGTCATTGTAAACTTCATGAAACTGGTATTTTATTTGCCTTTTCATCAACAGGAGTTTTTGGGATCCAGATTGGGGAAAAACTCTGGCAGAAAACATGCATTTTTCTGCTCTGTAATACTGACAGAAATCTGTTCAGCATTAACTGGTCTACAGAACACATTTCACGCAGGGCCCTCGTCAGAATATTTAATTCTGCACTTCTTACAACACTTCGCTCTGAACCGTGTCCCTTTAGGAAGATTTTCAGTAGCACCGAATACAAAACAAACACGGCGTTCGTCAAATTAACACATGAAAAATCAGCTTTTTCCATTCAAAGCCACGTTTTTTGTCACTCATGCATGCTTCTTTGTGCAGACGTTCATGCTTTTACCTTTGCACCGTTGCAGCTTCTCTCAAAGGAACAGTCTAAAATGAAGTTATGGGACATTCTAGCCACGTGTTTGTTGCTCCTGAGCTCCGTTTCTGCACGTCCCGTCTTCCACAAGCTGCAGGTATCCAAAAGAGCCATCGTCCGCAGTGAGACGCCCGCTCTGGACCCCATCATCGACTCCCAACCTGAAACCATGCACCAAAAACAAGCCTCCATAGAGGAACAATGTAAGTCACTGAGCATGCAACTCTTGATTTCTTCAATGCACATCGCAAAGGAGATGTGTTAATTCGTTTTAGTTCAATTGCAATGGAGAACTGCTTTCAATTACTTGCATAGCTGCATGTTGAGCAACCCAGATACAGATGCACAACTGTTACAATACACTGGTCAAGAGTACAGTATGTTAACTGAAACATTACCTTGGTAAGCACTGTGTGACCACATGTTTTACGTAACAAACCTCCATCTGTTCAACAGCATGAAAAACCTGAAAGTGGCGTTTGGCCTTATAACACAGACGTTGTTTTCTTATAAACCTTCTTGAGATGAAGTCTACACGGTTTGTTTACGTTTAACACCAAGCTTTCCAGCACTTTTCTCACAAGTAAGGTGCTATTGTGAACATCGACAGAACTATACATTCGTTGTGCATTTAAGCATCTGTTCCAGATGTTTAATAGCAACCTCATATTTTACACAGTAGCCTTCTTGCATCGTGGGAACTTTCTAAATTAGAGTATTAACGAGTCAAACTTGGCACGTGGAACGGTTCGCACTGGACTGACCGAAAATATGCATGAATTTATGTCGAAGTCGGACGCTCCGCCAGACCCTTGCATAATGTAAGGCGTGCTAAAACTATAGTGAACAACAGACGATAGGAGCTGCAAAAAACAAACACATGTTGAATCACTCAGTGACTTGTGTCTTGGGGATTCGATCCCTGCATGCATCAGTGTCTCTAGTCCTCTGAATCGCTCCAAAATGTGTTCTTGTAATGGCAGTGTAGCCGTCCAGAGAGCAGCCACTAAAAGCAGTGAAGAACATGCAGTGCATTTGCAGACTTTCAGTCAGATGTTTTATCTGAAGCGAATGAAAAGGAGGTTTTGAGTGCATGATTGAGATCTTTCTAAATGTTGCTCTGATAGAAAACATGAGTGAAAATCATGGTTTGACATATTGAACCGACTGTACATTTAACAAAACACTGATTTGCATCCAATTACATGAGGCGCCTCTCTGAACTATATGGAAGCTTATTTCTGCCATGGGGTAAACATATAAAAAGGGTAATAAAAAAGGTAAAAAATGTGGACTTTTCTCAGAGTATAAACTTGCAATTCTGAGTTTACATCTTGCCATTCTGTTTTTGCTGCGGAATAAAATATAAAAAAGGTAATTGTGACTTTTTATCTCATAATTCCTACTTTTTCCTCACAGTTGCAAGTTTATATCTCACAAATCTGACTTTTTATATAAGATATAAGTCAGAATTGCTAGATATAAGTCAGAATTGCGAGATATAAGTCAGAATTGCGAGATATAAGTTCTGAGATATAAGTCAGAATTGCGAGATATAAGGTCAGAATTGCGAGATATAAGGTCAGAATTGCGAGATATAAGTCAGAATTGCGAGATATAAAGTCAGAATTGCGAGATATAAAGTCAGAATTGTGAGATATAAGGTCAGAATTGCGAGATATAAGTCAGAATTGCGAGATATAAAGTCAGAATTGCGAGATATAAAGTCAGAATTGCGAGATATAAGTCAGAATTGCGAGATATAAAGTCAGAATTGCGAGATATAAGGTCAGAATTGCGAGATATAAGGTCAGAATTGTGAGATATAAGGTCAGAATTGCGAGATATAAAGTCAGAATTGCGAGATATAAAGTCAGAATTGCGAGATATAAGGTCAGAATTGCGAGATATAAGGTCAGAATTGCGAGATATAAGGTCAGAATTGCGAGATATAAGTCAGAATTGCGAGATATAAAGTCAGAATTGCGAGATATAAGGTCAGAATTGCGAGATATAAGTCAGAATTGCGAGATATAAAGTCAGAATTGTGAGATATAAAGTCAGAATTGCGAGATATAAGTCAGAATTGCGAGATATAAGGTCAGAATTGCGAGATATAAGTTCTGAGATATAAGTCAGAATTGCGAGATATAAGTCAGAATTGCGAGATATAAGGTCAGAATTGCGAGATATAAGTCAGAATTGCGAGATATAAGGTCAGAATTGCGAGATATAAGTCAGAATTGCGAGATATAAGTTCTGAGATATAAAGTCAGAATTGTGAGATATAAAGTCAGAATTGTGAGATATAAAGTCAGAATTGCGAGATATAAGGTCAGAATTGTGAGATATAAGGTCAGAATTGTGAGATATAAGGTCAGAATTGCGAGATATAAGGTCAGAATTGTGAGATATAAGGTCAGAATTGCGAGATATAAGGTCAGAATTGCGAGATATAAGTCAGAATTGTGAGATATAAGTTCTGAGATATAAAGTCAGAATTGTGAGATATAAAGTCAGAATTGTGAGATATAAGTTCTGAGATATAAAGTCAGAATTGTGAGATATAAAGTCAGAATTGCGAGATATAAGGTCAGAATTGCGAGATATAAGTCAGAATTGCGAGATATAAAGTCAGAATTGCGAGATATAAGGTCAGAATTGCGAGATATAAGTCAGAATTGCGAGATATAAAGTCAGAATTGCGAGATATAAGTCAGAATTGCGAGATATAAGTCAGAATTGTGAGATATAAAGTCAGAATTGCGAGATGTAAAGTCAGAATTGTGAGATATAAAGGTAGAATTATGAGATATGAAGTCAGAATTGTGTGATTAAGTCAGAATTGTGAGATATGTCAGAATTATGAGATATAAAGGTAGAATTATGAGATATGAAGTCAGAATTGTGTGATTAAGTCAGAATTGTGAGATATGTCAGAATTATGAGATATAAAGGTAGAATTATGAGATATGAAGTCAGAATTGTGTGATTAAGTCAGAATTGTGAGATAAGTCAGAATTGTGAGATATAAAGGTAGAATTATGAGATATGAAGTCAGAATTGTGTGATAAAGTCAGAATTGTGAGATAAGTCAGAATTATGAGATATAAAGGTAGAATTATGAGATATGAAGTCAGAATTGTGTGATAAAGTCAGAATTGTGAGATATAAAGCCAGAATTGTGAGATAATAAATCAAGAATTGTAAGACATATCTGAATTGCTAGACAAAGTCACAGTTGCGAGATATGAAGACAAAGTCAGAATTGTGAGCTAATTATTCCCTGGATAAAAACAAACAAGCATAGAACTAAGATGAGCACCTGGTGTTTGGATGTTTAAATGGTTTAAATGTGAATGTGTCTGTTTATTCATTGTTCAGTCATCCGGTGATGCACAAAGTTCCTTTCTATGTAGGCAGCACAGAGATTTGAGCCACAGCCAGCGTTTGTCAGATTCATCTGATACCGCCGTAGATCATGTCAAATGACACCAGTGTAAAGGTTACTCGATTCTGGCTCCGCTCACAAACGGTTGAAGCTCGTACAAACATCTCAAGCAAGACTAATAAATTCCCTGAACATCTGAATCATCTCAGTCCCACAGAGAATACTTCACTTACCTGCCGTATGGTGCATCTGTAACACGAAACAGGTGTTCATGCATGTTACATGTGCTGATATTTGCATGAAACAGCAGGCATGAAAATCACTGAAACTGGTTTTGAGAGTTTATTTCTTTTAGTTAAGGTCAGTGTGGTTTACAATTGGCATTAAAAGTCATAATTTGACAAGTAAACAGCGATTCATTACACATAATTTGCATGTTTTCGGTCATTAAACTGCATTTCTCGAAAGCTGCTTGTTTTTGAATAAAGGTCTTTATTGAACAGCTCACAGTATTTGCTTCTCTTACAATTGAAGTCTGGCGAAACGGCAAATATAAGACGCTTACAGCATCTGCTGTATCTGCTAAAAATGTGCTCGACCTCAGGCCATCCAAGATATAGATGAGTTTGTTTCTTCATCAGATTTGGAGAAATATAGCATCACATCACTTGCTCACCAAAGTGAATGGGTGCCGTCAGAATGAGAGTCTGATAAAAACATCACAATAATCCACACCACTTGTTAACATCTGGAGAAGACAAAAGCTGAGACAAATCCAGCATTAAGATGTTTTTAACTCAAATATGAGTTCATAATCCATAATAATGCTTCCTCCAGTGAAAAGAAGTGAATCAGGAGAGAAATCTGCATCAGATCAAGCAACGTTTACAAGACAAAACAGCTCTAAACAAATATGTGGCTGGATTTTGATGCACTTTTTCACTGGAGGAGAGTTATTATGGATTATGGACTCATATTTGAGTTAAAAACGTCTTAATGATGGATTTGTTTCATCTTTTGTCTTCTCCAGATGTTAACTGATGGACTGGAGTGCTGTGGATTATTGTGATGTTTTTATCAGACTCTCATTCTGACGGCACCCATTCACTTTGGTGAGCAAGTGATGTGATGCTATATTTCCCCAAATCTGATGAAGAAACAAACTCATCCACATCTGCGATGATCTTTTATGATCTTCACCTCTTATAAGTGGAATTAACGTATAGTACTATTAATTTCTTTCTCATATGTAATGAGGGAAAAATGAGCAAGCAGCATGTATACACCACGATTGTCGCAAGGCTTTTCTGAGAACTGAGACACGGTCGGTCTGTTGGGTTGAATGGAGAGTGAACTGTAATGAAATCACGATGCATTACATGCAGATCAAACGTTGTTTAAGATGAGCGCGGCGAGCATGTTTCGAGTTTGCGGTTGAGCAGATGTATTTCTGCTGTACCTCAATGTCATGATCTATAAGATTTTCCATCGCAGTCCTGACATGAGAACAGTGCGTCCGGTGACGGGCGAGATCCGTGAGTCACGGGCCGTTATTTGAGTCGATAGTGACAAATATACAGTGAAGTCCAAACGTCTGAGAGCATGCTGAGGATCTCATTTCAACCTGAAAATCTTTCAAACGTTAAACTATTTCACATCAGTGTTATCATTAATATACCCCTGGTTTCACAGACAAGGCTTAAGACTAGTCCTAGACTAAAATGTAAGTCTGAGCTGTTTCAACTGGAATAAACTTGCATTGACTGATCTTAAAATATATCAGTGCCTTTGTTTTGTCTCAAGATGCACACCAGTGATGTTTTTAATAAGGCATGTTTATAGGAATTACTTAAATGTGTTAATTGAACTATGATCTAATCCTGGCTTAGTCTAAACCCTGTCTGTGAAACCGGGCCTTAGTATTATAGTATTTAATAATATTTTGAATTTGTAATTTTCCATTTTCTTTTCAAAGTTCGTAATTTTGTTGTGTTTTTGTTGGTTTTATATTTTTTTTTAAGTATATCTGTTAAGTTTTTCTTATTTTTTTTATTTCAGTTTTAGTAATTTTGTTGTGTTTTTATTTTTTCCTTTTAGTTTTTTAATATGTCTATTTATTTTTATGTTAACGTTAATACTTTTGTTGTGTTTTTGTAGGCTTTATTATTATTATTTTTTAAATATGTCTATTTAGTTTTTATTATTTATTTCAGTTTTAGTACTTTTGTTGTGTTTTTGTAGGCTTTATTAGTTTTTTTTTAAAATATGTCTATTTAGTTTTTATTACTATTTATTTCAGTTTTAGTAATTTTGTCGTGTCATTTTTATTATTATTTTAAAAATGTATATAGTTTTTATTTTATTTCAGTTTAGTAATTTTGTGTTTTTGTCATTTTTATTATTTTTCTTTAATGCCTATATAGTTTTTATTTTTTAATTTTAGTTTTAGTCATTTATGTTGTGTTTTTCTTTTTTTTTGTTTTTATCAGTTTTTGTAGTTCTTTATTTCAGTTTTAGTTTTAGTAATTTTACTAACGTTGTTGTGTTTTTGTCATTTTTATTAGTTTGTTCATGTAGTTTTTATTGTTTTCAGTTTTAGTTTCAGTAATTTTGTTGTTTTTGTCATTTTTATTATTTTTTAATTTCTGTTTATTTTTATAGTTTTTTTTAACAATTGCTATTGGTTTTTATTTCACTTTGAGTAATTTTAGTACTTCAACTTTAATAAAATTATAAACAGTTTTATGTATCCAACACAAAACTGAAATATTTACTGAAAGTATACCTTATAATAATATTTTATTTCATTATTTCAATTAACATTTATTTGCTTTCAATTAACAAATGTTTTGAATAGTTTTAGTTAACGATAATAATTCATATTAAATTTTCCAATAACATGAAATACCTTCAAATTGTTATGCATACATCATCTATAATGTAAAAACAATTTTTGAATGATTCAAAATTATATTCCATTTAGTCATTTAGCAGATGCTTTTATCCAAAAACATCATAAATGCACACAATGCAAAACTGTCACATTGCATCAATTACACTGCAAAAAATGATTCTCTTACTCAATATTTTTGTCTTGTTTTCTAATATAAATATCCAAACATTCTTGAATCAAGATGCATTTATTTGACAAATAAAATTATTTAAGATATTAAGTCTTGTTTTCTAAAAAAAAAGTTTTTATAAAAAAAACACAAATATCTGCCAATGTGGCAAGAAAAATAATCTTGTTTAGCCTTTGAATTAAAATATTTTTTCTTACCCCATTAGCAGATATTTATGCTTGTTTTAAGCAAAAACTTTGATCTTTTTTTTAAGAAAACAAGTCTTAATATCTTCTTAATATCTTTTTTAGAAAACAAGACTTACTTGTGATGCATCTTGATTCAAGAATGTTTAGATATTTCTACACTGTAAAAAAAAGTTGAGCAAACTTAAAATTTTAAGTCAACCAGCTTCAGCAGATTTGAGTTCTCAACTTATTTTTCAGAAAATATTTCAACTTTTTGTTGTATAAACGTAAAACAAGAAGTTGAGAAAACTCAAAAAATCTGCTGAAGCTGGTTGACTTAAAATTTTAAGTTTGCTCAACTTTTTATTTTTTTTACAGTGTACTAGAAAACAAGTCAAAAATACTGAGTTAGAGAATGATTTTTTGCACACAGCTGATGTGTTTTGTTCTGTCTCTTGAAGATGACGTGAACAGCTTTTATCCGGAGCAGTTTGAGAGCGTAATGGACTTCATCGAAGCCACCATCGGCCGACTGCGCAGATCCTCCGACGCTGACGCAGACTCACAAACCAAGCGGGACCGAGGCCGACAGAAAGGAGCAACAAACACCGAGAGGAGCCGCCGGGGACGAGGAGACCGGAAGAGGAGTCGCGGACGAGGCCGAGACGACAGGGTCAAAGGTCAAGGGCGTGGGTGTCTTCTGAAGGAGATCCACCTCAACGTCACAGACCTGGGCTTGGGTTACAGGACCAAAGAGGAGCTGATCTTCCGCTACTGCAGCGGCCCGTGTTTCGACGCCGAGACCAACTACGACAAGATCCTCAACAACCTCACCCACAACAAGAAGCTGGACAAGGACACGCCGTCTCGGACCTGCTGCCGGCCGATCGCGTTCGACGACAACATCTCGTTTCTGGACGACAGCTTGGAATACCATACTCTGAAGAAGCATTCGGCTAAAAAGTGTGCTTGCGTTTGATGGACGAAAATGCAAAAAATGATTCTCTTACTTAGTATTTTTGTCTTGTTTTCTAGTGTAAATATCTAAACATTCTTGAATCAAGATGCAGTTACAAGTGAAATTATTTAAGATACACAAAGGTCAAAAAAGGGCACAATATACTGTATATTTTGAAGAAATTTTTCCGTAGTTATTTTTTTACAGGTTGCATTGTGTTTTAGAGTAAACAGAAATGTCTGTAAAATCAATGGATAATGTTGTGTAATGAGCTGCCAGTACTATTATTTTTTTTTTTTACTATGTTTTAGTGTATTAAGTCTTGTTTTCTAAAAAAAAAAAAAAAAAAAAAATTTTTTAATTTAGTTAGTCTTTGCTTATACCAAGCAAAAATATCTGCCAATCGGGTAAGAAAAATAATCTTAATTCAAAGGCTTAACAAGATTATTTTTCTTGCCTCATTGGCAGATATTTGTGCTTGTTTTGATGAAAAACTAACAAAAAAAATTTTTTTTTTAGAAAACAAGACTTAATACACTAAAAAATAGTTAAAAAAAAGTACTGGCAGCTCATTTTTTTACAGAAAACAAGACATAATATCTTAAGTAATTTTACTTATGCAATAAATGCATCTTGATTCAAGAATGTTTAGAGGTTTATACTAGAAAACAAGCATTTTTCATCATGTTTTGCCGTGCGTGAACACTTCAGACTCTTGGAAGGAGATCCCAGATATATCCAGTATTCACTTTGTTACCAAACCACATGGTTTATCCAGCAACAAACACGGTGGGATAAGAGAACGTGACCCCCTGCGGTGGATTATCACGTTTACACTGAGAACCACAACCACAGACTCCAGATCTTTAATATCCAGAAAGCTATCTATATATATATAGTATATATGAAAATGTATTTATTAAGATTTAATTAAGTTATTGTTATTTATTGCAATCCATTGTATTAGAGTGTTTGTTTCTCTTATTTATTTAAGGAGGGGGTTTTTGTTCTCTATCTTGGATGGTGCCAAATTTGAGCATGAGTTTTTCAAGAAACCGTTCATAATTCGTCATTTATTCAAGCTCATGTCGTGACTCACAAAATGAGTTTAAAGGTGCGATAGATGGATATATACACACACTATGGATTTTTTTTGCCCAGCAAATTTAACCAAAATTTCGCTAATTTTATGCTCAGATCTAAAAATCAATTCAGATATTATATATGCAAAAAATTAATAATTAATAAAAAAAAAAAAAAATTATATTAATATTTAGTATTAGAAAATATCTCAAGTCTCGTGGTCAAACATGGGGGTTGCCATTTTTTCTAATATTAACTATATTTTTCTAGTAAAATATATTAGAAAAAATAGAAATATATATTTTTATGAATATTATAAAACAAATATATTTATATTTTTCTAATATATTTTATTTTATATTTTCTATATTTATTATATATTTTTGTTGTATATATAATAAATGATTTTTTTTAGATCTGAGCATTTTTGTATTTTATATTTTATGATTTATTTTAATATATATTTTTTAATATTACGAAACAGCTCACACAGAAATCACTTTTCAAATCAAGCAGATTTCTGTTGGTCTGTGTGTCAAAAATTACACAACCCACCTGAATCCGTAGTAAAGCCTGCATGGGGAAATCTTGCACCCCCCCCCACCCTCACGCAATTCCCAATTAAAACCAATGGATTTTGCCTGCAAAAATGCACCATACATTGAAGGTAGATCAGGATTTACAGTGTCATTTGGCACAATGAAAATAGTGAATATAACTTATTCAAAGTCTTCTGAAGTCATATGATCGAAATGCATGAGGAACCAACCCAAATTTAAGACGTTTTTCAATGCAAACCTCTAAAATCTTAAGGTCAAACACACTGACCCTTGCATTTAGACCCTTTGCCATCACTGAATCCAAACCTCACTGTCTTTTGCATGTCAGATGAAAGATTGCAACGTGACAAGTGTGAAAAATGCATGAGATTTGAGAGCTACTGTACATTTTGTTCATGAACAGCAACTTCAATGTGTTTGTTCCTCAAGCAAAGCACTGCAAAATGCAAAAGTCTTGTTATGATGCCATTTTGCATTAGATCTCTTTTGGGCGTTTGACAGAAGAAGGTCAAATGTTTTGGAACGACATGAGCTTTGAGTAAATCGGAGAGAATCTTTAGACGAACGAAAGAAAAGCAGATAATTGCGTCTCGTTTGTGATGTTCGGTGATGGAAAAGACCCGTCTTCGGTCTCCAGCTCCACCAGACAGTCTGCCGTTGTTTCCTACAACAAAAGAACAGATAATAAGCGGGAAGAGGACCAAGTATTATTGTAGAAAATAAAAAGCTGATGTTCTCGAAAAGTCATTAAAACATGCAGCGCGGCTCGTCGTGTGCTCAAGCCGGACCTCAGATGGCTCGTCTCCAATTATCTCTTTAAAATACGGCCTGGCCTGACGTGTTTACATCTCACTGTAATGAAATCAGTGCCAGAGACCGCCTGCGCCGAGCCGAGCGCCACAAATGGACTGTTTGATCAGAGCAAATAATGTTACATGTGACCTCTTTAAACCCGCTCGGTCCGGTCAGGAGCGACCGCTGAGGTCAAACCGGCCTTTACTCATTAATCTGTACGGAGAAGCACCGCGGACCCCCGTCGTTTAAGACCAATTATGTCAAATCAGCTTTGTCTGCTCTAACCGACTTCTCAACAGGATCAATTCTCTCAATTGTAGAGCAATCTGGGTCTTTGAGGCCGTAGGATGCCTTTCTGTGCATTAAGCCCAAAGTATACTTTGCATTCGCATCTTTAGGATTTTATCTTTGAACTTCTGTTTTTGCGGTAACTCTATCCATCTTATTTAATGCAGAAGTCAGCCGTTTTCTATGAATGTGTGAGACTTCTGGTTAGCTGTTGTAGGGAAATCACAAGAAGAATAACAGTGCGGTAAACGGTAAAACTGTTTTCTGTGTTCATAATTAAGATAATACATTAAAATAATATGCTAAGATGCACCAGTTTGCAATATCAAGCAGCAAAACGAGCTAAAAATAGCTGGAAAATTTACAAATGCTTAAGGTCCTTGCACACTGACTCCGAAATGTTTTTTTTTTTCATATTCGTCATCCTTTCCTATCAACGGATGCAAAAACGCAGAATCGAACCTGATCCGATTTTTTTTTTTTTTTTGACGGACAAAAGTTTTGGACGCAGTGTGTAAATGTGATTGGTCATATTTATTTTTTTACATGCGAAAATTTCAGACTTCAGTGTGCAAAGACCTTTATGGCAAAAATAAGGTGGATATTATCACCGTTAAAGAATAATTCGCTGGTGAAGTGGATTTACTTATAGTGTTTACTACAGTTATCGTGTGCATTGCAATGTTCAAAGCAGATGTTAATGTTGGGAAGATTTTAAAACAAGCAGTTAATTTATAAACTCGTACGACCTTACGTTGACGCTGTGGGAAATACATATGGAAGACAGAAGACAACAAACGCAAGGGGCGGAGCTACAGCGGCCGACACATGCGCTCTAGAACGCTTCATCTTAAGGTCATTGCACACTGAGATAGAAATATTCACGTGCGTTTTTCCGTTTTTTTCGTATTCGTCATCCCTTCCTATCAAAATGCATGCTACGGATGCGAAAACGCAGAAAATCGAACCGGATCTGAATTTTTTTTTTTGACGGATGAAAGTTTTGGAGGCGGTGTGCAAACGTGATTGACACAACGTGAGGTTGTATTTATTTTTTAACATGCGGAGATTTCGGACTCGGTGTGCAATGACCTTAAGTCCAGTGTCTGCACTGTTTCTCTCCACAAGTTATAACCGCTAAAAAGTTTCTATACTCTTTTAAACTAAAGCTGGGCTCTCTTATAACTCTCTCACACAAGCGCTTCTCAATGCGGCCGTCTGTTGTTGTTGTTGTTGTTGTTTCAGTCTCCGCTGTTTTATTGTTATCGTTGTTTAGTTTGGCTTTCTACTGTGGGCCAGTGCTGCCACCTTGTGTAACAACTGATTACTGCAAAACAATTTCAATGTGCATGCACGACCTGAGCGTGTACTTTTCTATTGAAGAAATTTGCGTCACACGAACCGTACGCGTATACTGTAAACCGAAGTATACTTTGGGCTTTACTGTTGCATTATGATGGCGTAATCCCCTCATTTCAGAAGTATCTACACCAAAGCTCTGTAAAGCACGAGGTGCCTCTTTTATCAGGATATATTTCATCAGCCGTTCCACCTTAATCATGATAAACGTGCTTTGGAGTGGTAGATGTAACCGAAAACACGCGATCCTCTGTCCTGACGTATGACGGTTTGCTCACTGCGTGTGATTTACATTCGTGGATTCCTCGAAAGACAACATTCAAGATAAGAGTTCAAATGTCTGCTGAAACTCATTTTCCGTCCTGCAGTGTTCGTCGGTCCTGTGAGACGTTTCGTCTTGTTTTGTGTTACTGAACCAAAGCTCTCTACAGACTTTATTTTTGTACAATATTCATTTTATAACTTTTTACAAAATAAACCTCGTTTCTATCATGCTTTTGTGTGCGTTCATGAATGCATCATCAATGCACGAGGTTTATAAATAAAAGAACAGTTAACCAGATTCATAAACAGTTTTCCTTTTGACCAGTGGTTTTTCATTTTATATAATAAATTGCACTCCAATAAGATGTTTCTAAGTTCTAAACATACCTAGAAAAATAGTCATGTTTATTTTTATATTATATATATAAAAATGTAAAATAATGAATATGTTGAAAAATATTTATTTAAAAAAAACTACAAAAATAAAATAATTTTACATTGTATATAATGCAATAGATATTTTTTCTATGATCTAAAACATTTAATTTGTATAATATTTAGTATATATATATATATATATATATATATATATATATATATACACACACACACATAAATACGTATATACATGTGTGTATATATATATATATATATATATATATATATATATATGTGTGTGTGTGTGTATATATATATATTCATGTGTAGTTTATGCTCAGATTTAAAACATTTCATACATTCTATTATATATGTGGCAAAATAAATACTGGTAAAAAAATTAAATGATAAATTTAAATAATTTTGTAAATTTATATTATATGATTATAGCTGTATTATATAAAATATTTTTTCTAGTTATACTCGATTTTAAAACATTTCATATATTATATGTAGCACAAACTAAATACATATATATTAGTAAAAACTATAAGCTAATTTTTTATTTTATATTATAATGATTATAATTGTGTTATGTAAAATCCTGTTTCTAGTTATGCTCAAATCTAAAACATTTCACACACACACACACCACACACACACACTCACACTCTCTCTCTCTCTCTCTCACACACACTCATACACATCAACAAAAAAAAAAGATGATATTTACAGTAGGAAGTCCATCATAGTCCAGGGCTTTCAGAAGATCAGTAGTCTGTCAGCTGAAGCTCAGACGTGCTGAGAGACGTTTCAGGGCTGAGGAGCGGTTTGGAGAGTCGGGATCTGTCCCGCTCGGCTCTAATGCATTCCTGAACAGCGGCCCAGGATTCTATGGTAAACAAAAGCTGGCTGTAAAGCCGGGCCGAGCAGTAAATCTGGGCACTCTGTGGAAATGTTTCCATGGGGCTGCAGAGGTTTGTGAAGAAGCGTCTGGTCTGATCGAACCAGAAGAGGCCTGATCCCACATTCAGACATTTAGATCCAGAACGGCACGAATGAGGACGGATCTGCAGGAAAATCATGCTAATTCCTCAGCTGCTCATGCAGAGAAAGACCTGGACTGACAAAAACATGCAATATGATGCAGCTTTATAAACAGACTGACTGACTGAACGACGGATGGATAGATAGAACGATGGATGGACAGATGGATGAATGGGTAGATAGTTGGATAGACAGATAAATAGAATGACAGATGCATGATTGGATGAAACGATTGAACAATAGATAGATGGATGGATGGATGAAATGACAGATATAACAACAGATGGATGGAATGATAGATTGAACAACAGATAGGTAGAACGATGGATGGATGAAATGACAGATAGAACAATAGATGGATGGATGAAATGAGAGATAGAACAATAGATGGATGGATGATGAAATGACAGATAGAACAACAGATGGATGGATGATAGATTGAACAATAGATAGGTAGAACGATGGATGGATGGATGGATGGATGGATGAAATGACAGACAGAACAATAGATTCATGGATGGATGAAATGACAGATAGAACAACAGATGAATGGATAGATGATGGAATGACAGAACAATAGATAGATGGATGGAACAATGGAATGACAGATATAAAAACAGATGGATGGAATGATAGATTGAACAATAGATGATGGATGGAATGATAGGTATAATGATGGATGGATGGATGGAATGACAGAGAACAATAGTTGGATGAATGGATGGATGGATGGAATGATAGATTGAACAATAGACAGGTAGAACAATAGATGGATGGATAGAATGATAGACAGAACAATAGATAAGACAGTTTACAGCTCTTTACTGCAGAAACACAGAAGCTCCCTGTGCTTGAGGTCTTTCGTGTCATGCTGTTGTTTGCTATGATCCCACAATCACCAATGAAAACTCAAAACATGTCTTACCAATTTACACATTCTACCAATAGTGTCTTACCAATTTACAAATGTTACCAATAGTGTCTTACCAATTTACAAATGTTACCAATAGTGTCTCACCAATTTACAAATGTTACCAATAGTGTCTTACCAATTTACACATTCTACCAATAGTGTCTTACCAATTTACACATTCTACCAATAGTGTCTTACCAATTTACAAATGTTACCAATAGTGTCTTACCAATTTACACATTCTACCAATAGTGTCTTACCAATATACAAATGTTACCAATAGTGTCTCACCAATTTACACATTCTACCAATAGTGTCTTACCAATTTACAAATGTTACCAATAGTGTCTTACCAATTTACAAATGTTACCAATAGTGTCTTACCAATTTACACATTCTACCAATAGTGTCTTACCAATTTACACATTCTACCAATAGTGTCTTACCAATTTAATTTACAAATGTTACCAATAGTGTCTTACCAATTTACAAATGTTACCAATAGTGTCTTACCAATTTACAAATGTTACCAATAGTGTCTTACCAAGTTACACATTCTACCAATAGTGTCTTACCAATTTACACGTTACCAGTAGTGTCTTACCAATTTACACGTTACCAGTAGTGTCTTACCAATTTACACATTCTACCAAGTGTCTTACCAATTTACACGTTACGAGTAGTGTCTTACCAATTTACACATTCTAGCAATAGTGTCTTACCAATTTACAAATGTTACCAATAGTGTCTTACCAATTTACACATTCTACCAATAGTGTCTTACCAATTTACACATTCTACCAATAGTGTCTTACCAATTTACACATTCTACCAATAGTGTCTTACCAATTTACAAATGTTTCCAATAGTGTCTTACCAATTTACAAATGTTACCAATAGTGTCTTACCAATTTACACATTCTACCAATAGTGTCTTACCAATTTACACATTCTACCAATAGTGTCTTACCAATTTACAAATGTTACCAATAGTGTCTTACCAATTTACAAATGTTACCAATAGTGTCTTACCAATTTACACATTCTACCAATAGTGTCTTACCAATTTACACATTCTACCAATAGTGTCTTACCAATTTACAAATGTTACCAATAGTGTCTTACCAATTTACACATTCTACCAATAGTGTCTTACCAATTTACAAATGTTACCAATAGTGTCTTACCAATTTACAAATGTTACCAATAGTGTCTTACCAATTTACACATTCTACCAATAGTGTCTTACCAATTTACACATTCTACCAATAGTGTCTTACCAATTTACACATTCTACCAATAGTGTCTTACCAATTTACAAATGTTACCAATAGTGTCTTACCAATTTACAAGTGTTACCAATAGTGTCTTACCAATTTACAAATGTTACCAATAGTGTCTTACCAAGTTACACATTCTACCAATAGTGTCTTACCAATTTACACGTTACCAGTAGTGTCTTACCAATTTACACGTTACCAGTAGTGTCTTACCAATTTACACATTCTAGCAATAGTGTCTTACCAATTTACACGTTACCAGTAGTGTCTTACCAATTTACACATTCTAGCAATAGTGTCTTACCAATTTACACATTCTACCAATAGTGTCTTACCAATTTACACATTCTACCAATAGTGTCTTACCAATTTACACATTCTACCAATAGTGTCTTACCAATTTACAAATGTTTCCAATAGTGTCTTACCAATTTACAAATGTTACCAATAGTGTCTTACCAATTTACACATTCTACCAATAGTGTCTTACCAATTTACACATTCTACCAATAGTGTCTTACCAATTTACAAATGTTACCAATAGTGTCTTACCAATTTACAAATGTTACCAATAGTGTCTTACCAATTTACACGTTCTACCAATAGTGTCTTACCAATTTACACATTCTACCAATAGTGTCTTACCAATTTACAAATGTTACCAATAGTGTCTTACCAATTTACAAATGTTACCAATAGTGTCTTACCAATTTACACATTCTACCAATAGTGTCTTACCAATTTACACATTCTACCAATAGTGTCTTACCAATTTACAAATGTTACCAATAGTGTCTTACCAATTTACACATTCTACCAATAGTGTCTTACCAATTTACAAATGTTACCAATAGTGTCTTACCAATTTACACATTCTACCAATAGTGTCTTACCAATTTACACATTCTACCAATAGTGTCTTACCAATTTACAAATGTTACCAATAGTGTCTTACCAATTTACACATTCTACCAATAGTGTCTTACCAATTTACACATTCTACCAATAGTGTCTTACCAATTTATAAATGTTACCAATAGTGTCTTACCAATTTACACATTCTACCAAGTGTCTTACCAATTTACAAATGTTACCAGTGTCTTACCAATTTACACATTCTACCAATAGTGTCTTACCAATTTACACATTCTACCAATAGTGTCTTAACAATTTACACATTCTACCAATAGTGTCTTACCAATTTACAAATGTTACCAATAGTGTCTTACCAATTTACACATTCTACCAATAGTGTCTTACCAATTTACACATTCTACCAATAGTGTCTTACCAATTTACAAATGTTACCAATAGTGTCTTACCAATTTACACATTCTACCAATAGTGTCTTACCAATTTACACGTTACCAGTAGTGTCTTACCAATTTACACATTCTACCAATAGTGTCTTACCAATTTACACATTCTACCAATAGTGTCCTACCAATTTACAAATGTTACCAATAGTGTCTTACCAATTTACACATTCTACCAAGTGTCTTACCAATTTACAAATGTTACCAATAGTGTCTTACCAATTTACACATTCTACCAATAGTGTCTTACAAATTTACAAATGTTACCAATAGTGTCTTACCAATTTACACATTCTACCAATAGTGTCTTACCAATGTACAAATGTTACCAATAGTGTTTTACCAATTTACACATTCTACCAATAGTGTCTTACCAATTTACAAATGTTACCAATAGTGTCTTACCAATTTACACATTCTACCAATAGTGTCTTACCAATTTACACATTCTACCAAGTGTCTTACCAATTTACAAATGTTACCAATAGTGTCTTACCAATTTACACATTCTACCAATAGTGTCTTACCAATTTACAAATGTTACCAATAGTGTCTTACCAATTTACACATTCTACCAATAGTGTCTTACCAATTTACAAATGTTACCAATAGTGTCTTACCAATTTACACATTCTACCAAGTGTCTTACCAATTTACAAATGTTACCAGTGTCTTACCAATTTACACATTCTACCAATAGTGTCTTACCAATTTACACATTCTACCAATAGTGTCTTAACAATTTACACATTCTACCAATAGTGTCTTACCAATTTACAAATGTTACCAATAGTGTCTTACCAATTTCCACATTCTACCAATAGTGTCTTACCAATTTCCACATTCTACCAATAGTGTCTTACCAATTTACAAATGTTACCAATAGTGTCTTACCAATTTACACATTCTACCAATAGTGTCTTACCAATTTACACGTTACCAGTAGTGTCTTACCAATTTACACATTCTACCAATAGTGTCTTACCAATTTACAAATGTTACCAATAGTGTCTTACCAATTTACACATTCTACCAATAGTGTCTTACCAATTTACACGTTACCAGTAGTGTCTTACCAATTTACACATTCTACCAATAGTGTCTTACCAATTTACACATTCTACCAATAGTGTCCTACCAATTTACAAATGTTACCAATAGTGTCTTACCAATTTACAAATGTTACCAATAGTGTTTTACCAATTTACACATTCTACCAATAGTGTCTTACCAATGTACAAATGTTACCAATAGTGTTTTACCAATTTACACATTCTACCAATAGTGTCTTACCAATTTACAAATGTTACCAATAGTGTCTTACCAATTTACACATTCTACCAATAGTGTCTTACCAATTTACAAATGTTACCAATAGTGTCTTACCAATGTACAAATGTTACCAATAGTGTTTTACCAATTTACACATTCTACCAATAGTGTCTTACCAATGTACAAATGTTACCAATAGTGTTTTACCAATTTACACATTCTACCAATAGTGTCTTACCAATTTACAAATGTTACCAATAGTGTCTTACCAATTTACACATTCTACCAATAGTGTCTTACCAATTTACAAATGTTACCAATAGTGTCTTACCAATGTACAAATGTTACCAATAGTGTTTTACCAATTTACACATTCTAGCAATAGTGTCTTACCAATTTACACATTCTAGCAATAGTGTCTTACCAATTTACACATTCTAGCAATAGTGTCTTACCAATTTACACATTCTAGCAATAGTGTCTTACCAATTTACACATTCTAGCAATAGTGTCTTACCAATTTTACAAACTGCAGAGCAGCTGCGATCACCATTCCTGGACTAGAGGAAAACATGGGTTGGGAAAATCAGACAAGACATAAAGACAGTACAATCTACAGTGTGTGCGAGTGTGTGTGCATGTTTTCATTTTCATGTTTTCAAATATGGCATCAACCCTGATTAAGACCCATATTCAAAGCTCAGAATCCCAACTGATGATGTCACACTCTTATAGGGCAACTCAAGGCTTTGCTCCGCTGACCGCCAGTTATTTTTACACGGTTTGCATTAAGTAGTTACTGTATGTAGTAAAACGCTGATATTAAAAGGAGAAAGCGCATTAAAAACGTGTTTAGCGCATTACGTTCATCACATTACAGGCTCATATGCTATAAAGTAAGCATAATCAATAAGGCGTGTACTGAATTTGATCTTTTAATATCACCGTTTTAAATACATTAAAGGAACACTCCACTTTTTTTGGAAATAGGCTCATTTTATATCTCCCCAAGAGTTAAACAGTTGAGTTTTACCGTTTTTGAATCCATTCAGTCGATCTCTGGGTCTGGCGGTAGCACTTTTAACGTAGCTTAGCATAGATCATTGAATCTAAATAGGACGTTGGCATCTCGCTCAAAAATGACCAAAGAGTTTCGATATTTCTCCTATTTAAAGCTTGACTCTTCTGTAGTTACATCGTGTACCAAGACTGACGGAAAACGAAAGTGCGATTTTCTAGACTGATATGGCAATGATATTACGCAGCGCCTGAAAGTAGTCCCCGGCTATATCATAACTAGTTACCTAGCTGGGGACTACTTTCAGGCGCTGCGTGATAATACGCCAGAATGAGAGTATAGTTCCTAGCCATATCGACCGAGAAAATCACAACTTTTCATTTTCCGTCAGTCTTAGTACACGATGTAACTACAGAAGAGTCAAGCTTTAAATAGGAAAAATATCAAAACTCTTTGGTCATTTTTGAGCGAGATGCTAACGGTCTAATCCGATTCAATGATCTATGCTAAGCTACGCTAAAAGTGCTACCGCCAGACCCTGAGATCGGCTATATAATATTTATTTAATTGGCTTTTTATGCAGTGAAATATGACATGGGTATGTGATGTTTCATGAGATTCACCAACAAAAATCTTGATCGCTAATGATAAAAAAAGAAAAAAAAATTGCTACTGAAAAAAATAAATATAATATTAAATCACACTAAATATTCAGTGAAATGCAAACTCAGAATCAGAACATGACGCGAACCTTCAATAATAAAAATATGTTAAATAACACAAATGCATCTAATCCCATTTAATCAACCAATGTTTTTGCTGCTGACCTCTGATGATTCAGTTCAATCATACTAATAAGCAAAAATGACTTTAGATAAACTAACAATTGTGCTTCATTGTTTGTTTATTGCTGAAGGGTGTTGATCCTTCTTCTCCTGCGCTCTACTCTTCACACGTGAATTACTTGAGGTTTATTCATTACACTTTTTGGTGTGAAAGGGCTTTACATTTGCTATAATTACAACTTCTAATCAAGCCCTGCTCATATTTAAAAAGTAACGCAAAAGTAACGTAACGCATTACTTTCCATAAAAAGTAGCGTAATTAGTTACTTTTTTAGGGATTAACGCAATATTGTAATGCATTACTTTTAAAAGTAACTTTCCCCAACACTGAACGTGACAACAAGCCCCAGATATACGATCCACTGACAGGCGCCGCCTCGAACCAAAGCACTCGGTGACATCACCTGCTCCGGCATTCCCGCATTCCCGGCCCGTATCGGACACTGGGGCGTTTGTTGACATCAGCACTCAGAATAGGCCGCGGCGCTGGGGAAGCTGGGATACTTCACTCTTCAGCAGATGATGTGTTTTGAGGGTTCTGCAGCTGCAGATATCCGGAGGATTATTACTCCGAGCGCTATCCAATAACACGGCAGAAATGTGTGGAAATCCCTGGACAGTGCAGGACAGACTCCGGACACATGGAGGCAAACTCAAACACATTAGTGGCTCTCTGAGAAACGATAGTGTTTCACGATCTCGTCTCAAAAGCGTCCTGTAGGTGAGCCAGAGGGTACATTCCATTCGGTTGTAATGAGCGGAGACACATAATCCACAGCAGCTCGTTCTTCAGCGGTGACATCATCTTCATCCACCGACGGTTATTGATGTGGACTTATGCAAGCCGGCTAAAAGCATCGGAGCATTTCAATTATGCACCTGCTTTAAAAAGCCTGCATCAGCATTAATAACGTGGCCTGATTATTCATGTGCTTTTCTTGTTTTTCAGAGACTAGACTATAATTATGAATCTCATGGAAAAATATATAAAAAATTCACCACCAAAAAAAAATATACAAATGAAATGTTAAAAAATTATAAATAATATATAAAAAAATATAAATAAGGAAATAAACATATAAAAATTATATATATATATATATATATATACTGTGTGTGTGTGTATATAAATATGTATATATATATATATATATATATATATATATATATATATATATATATATATATATATAATCCTCATTATTGTAATGATTCTTTATTTTAACTGCAAAGTATTGATACATTATGGAAGAACTTATTGTACTTTAATTAAATTGCTGATTTAGATAATTTATCATCACTAATTATTGATATTTTTTTAAGTAATACTTATGCGCCCACACATTTGTGACCAAAATAAAAATGAAACAAAAATGTATATTTAAAAAAAAAGGGTTCGGATACATTACATTAATTACGATTTGGAAAGAAAATGTGCTTAATTGTAATGAAAATATATTTAATGCTTAATATATATATATATAAATTCATATAATGATGACAAATTATTTAAAATGAGCTATTAATGACAGTAAAACAAGTACTAATATGATATATTAATAGGTCAAAATTCATATAAAAATCACGATATATATATATACGTATATATATATATATATATATATATATATATATATATATTTTATTAATATAAATAATGACAAATTATTTAATTTTAATGAGATATTAATGACAGTAAAACAAGTACTAATATGATATATTAATAGGTCAAAAATCAAGATATATATACTGTATGTATATACATACAGTATATATATCTTGATTTTTGACCTATTTTGACTAATAAAATAAATATTATACAGTATGTATGTGTATAATACATACTGTATAATATTTATTTTATTAGTTTTTCATGCAGTGAAATATGACATGGATATGTTTCATGAGATTCACCAACAAAAATCTTGATTTCTAATGATAAAAAAAAATATTGCTAATGAAAAATAAACAGAATATTAAATCACACTAAATATTCAACCAACAGAAAGCCAATCTTCTCTCAGACACAACGAGATCCTGAAGAGCTCGAGCTTTAATAACAAACCAAGTATCTAAAGATTTGTTTCAGATAAATATTTACAGAGCGCAGAGACTCACGAGGAGAAACACTCGATGGAAAGGAATGTGATGTTTACACACACATGTGATCTGACACACGATACGTACTGTACGTCTACTGTCATTCAGCTCCGAGCAAAACATAATACATATCCAACTCTATTTACTAAAGCTTGACCGAATGTATAACACACACATAGCAAAAAACGACAGAAAGAGTGTGTTTGTATGAGAAACAGACCACACGACAGGTTTATTTATATCTAAAAGATAAAAATACAAAAGAAAAGCCAGTCAAAATATTAAATCAGACAACAATGAATCATCAGTATGAGCTGTAAATGACATTTAACAAACAAAAAGAGCAGTTTTACTACAACACACTGTATTGTCTGCTCAGATTCAGACTCAGCACGGTCTGTTTTCACCAGGTTCCTCAGATCTTACGCTTCTTCCACTCGGGCTGATCTTCATCAGGCTCCTCTTCCTCCTCCTCAGCAAACAGAGTCTCCGGCTGCGTTCTGTCAGAGAGAAACACATGGTGAGACACGTTCAGAGCTCACTCAAC
>CM041812.1:30659808-30664808 GCA_023376895.1 Aspiorhynchus laticeps
AATTAAATATATATATAATTTTATTTATTAAAAAATTATGTATATATATATATATATATATATATATATATATATATATATAGTATATATATATATATATATATATATATTTTTTTTTTTTTATAAATAATTAATATTTAATAATCAAATAAATACTTAAAGTATATATAAATAGTTAATCAATATAATATTTTTTAAATATATAATTCATATGTAATTAAATAAATACTTAAAATATGAAATTAAAATGCATCAAATAATTAATTAAATAAAAATAAATTATGTATTGAATTGTAATATATTAATTGTATTTTTGCCAATAATTGTGGATGTCTTATTTGATCAGCACAGTGCAAAGAATAAAACTTGATGATTTTGTTTTTTTCTACCAATAAATGTTACATAAAATCAGCAATAAATTAAATAAAAAATGATATGTGGTTATTTATATAATACATAAATAAAAAAAAAAATTATGAAATAAATATATGCAATCTACAGTATGGAGAAAATACAAATAAATAGCATTTTTGGCAACGACTGTGGATGATATGATAATCTGCATTGTATAGTTTTTTACATACTGATAAAAAACATGTATAGCCTGAATAAGTCGCTTTGGATAAAAGCGTCTGCTAAATGCATAAATGTAAATCTATTGGAAAACCCAAAAAGCACAAGATGAGAAATGATTTGTTGATTTTACAAGAAATCATAATATTCAGACACTTAGAAATGTCTGAAAGTCTTTGCATTCGATGCAAATCATGCATGCAGGTGTGCTATCATGCTTTTGTATTTTGTCATGTAATGCAATGCCAGTCAGGCATCTGTAGGTGCTGCAGTGCTGCTCGGGGTCAGTGTGTGTGTTATCCGTCTGTAACCGGAGAACATGAACGCATCTGTGAGCTGAGGTGTGACACACAGGTGTCAGGTGAGCTTCACACCTGTCTCACCTGTACCTGATCACCTGCCAGAGCTCATCATACAGCAGCATCGCATGCATTCTTCACATGAAACACCAGTCTGAGCTCAGTGACTGAGAAATACATTCAGTGCGGCTAATGATGATTGTAACCAATCAATTCAATTCAATACTGAAAATGACCAATAAAAATACTTCAAGTTCTATTCAAACTGTATTGATGAATGAACGAATTATGAAAATATATGATATATTTATTTTTTAAGCATATTTAAAATTGTGTGTTACTTTGTAAAGAATAATGGAAATTATGGAAATGCTCGTTTCTGTATATGGAATATTATAAAGAAGTGAAAAAAATAATTATAAACAACTTCAAAGCAATTTTAAAAGAATTTAAAAAGGTTCACACACACACACACACATCCATACATATATATATATATATATATATATATATATATATATACATCTCTATTTCAAAAATGCATTTGTAATAATAAGTTGAAAATTTACTTTTGTTTATAAAAATGCTTGTTTCTGTATAAACAGAAACTAAAAAAGTGAAACAAAATTACTTTACAAACACAATTATAAACTATTTTTTTTTAAATGTCTTTCAAAAATGTAGTTTTTAAAGAAAAATACTCGTAATTTTTTAAATATATAAATATAAACTTAGTTTAATAACATTTTACAAACTTTTAAGTATGATTAAAATTATGTATTTTTCATATTAAAAGTGTGTGAAATACATTGTCAATATTAAGTTAAAAACACTCTCTTATTTTGTTTGTAGAAATTATGGAAATACTTTGATATATTACCTAGTAATTAATAAAAGTACATTTGAAAAAATAAATAAATAAAAACTTAACGAACGAGAGTGAAAATGATGCTTAGAAAGTTAGTTAAAAATAACATCTGAAAAATTATTGTAGGTATTAAAAATATATTAAAAAAATGATAAAAACAACATATGAATATATACAAATGAAACTGATATTTTTCTGCACTCCCAGAAGGGAACAGCACTAGTGTATCTGTCAGTCTGTGTTTCACTGGGTTCAATGGGTCTACGATGTAGTCTGGTCTCGGTCTTACTGTTCATAGGCCGGGGCGACCCAGTACGGGTTCTCAGCCGCTTCTTTGGCGTGACGCAGGATGGCCTCTCGCGGGTTGCTGTCGTCGGTTTTGTCCAGGGCGATGTTTTTGACGATGAAGGAGGACAGTGTCCCGCCGTGAGCCGCCACACGACCGCCTCGACCTGCCCCGGGACAGAAGCAGAGATCAGAGCACAATCACACACAATCACCCCCCCGAGCACTCACAGGCAGTGTCGGGGAACGGTACTTTTAAAAGTTACGCGTTACGCCCTAAAAAAGTAACTAATTATGTTACTTTTTATGGAATGTAATGCGTTACGTTACTTTTGAGTTACTAAAAGTATCAAACACAAATGTAATTTATGCTTATTAATATGGTTGAATTGGATCATCGAAGGTCAGCAGCAAAGATATGGATTAACAAAATAGGATTAAATACATAAATGATATTTGTCTTGTTTAACGTATTTAATTATTGCAGATTTCCAAAATATTCCGAGTTTGCATTTGACTGTTAAAAAAGTAACTAATTATGAATTAGTTTTATCTAATTAAGATAGATAGATAGATAGATAGATAGAACGATAGAACAATAGATAGATAGATAGATAGATAGATAGATAGATAGAATGATAGATAGATAGAACGATAGAACAATAGATAGATAGATAGATAGATAGAACGATAGATAGAACGATAGATAGATAGATAGATAGATAGACAGATAGATAGATAGATAGATAGATAGATAGATAGATAGATAGATAGATAGAACGATAGATAGAACGATAGATAGATAGAACGATAGATAGCTAGACAGATAGATAGATAGATAGATAGAACGATAGATAGATAGACAGATAGATAGATAGATAGATAGAATGATAGATAGATAGATAGATAGATAGATAGATAGAGTAAGATAGATAGAGTAAGATAGATAGATAGATAGAACGATAGATAGATAGACAGATAGAACGATAGAACGATAGAACGATAGATAGAACGATAGATAGATAGATAGAGTAAGATAGATAGAGTAAGATAGATAGATAGATAGATAGATAGATAGAACGATAGATAGATAGAACGATAGATAGATAGATAGATAGAACGATAGATAGAACGATAGATAGAACGATAGATAGATAGATAGATAGACAGATAGATAGATAGATAGATAGATAGAACGATAGATAGATAGATAGATAGATAGATAGATAGAACGATAGATAGAACGATAGATAGAACGATAGATAGATAGATAGACAGATAGATAGATAGATAGATAGATAGAACGATAGATAGAACGATAGATAGAACGATAGATAGATAGATAGATAGAACGATAGATAGCTAGACAGATAGATAGATAGATAGATAGATAGATAGATAGATAGATAGATAGATAGAACGATAGATAGATAGACAGATAGATAGATAGATAGAACGATAGATAGATAGATAGATAGATAGATAGATAGATAGATAGAGTAAGATAGATAGAGTAAGATAGATAGAACGATAGATAGATAGACAGATAGAACGATAGAACGATAGATAGAACGATAGAATGATAGATAGATAGATAGATAGATAGATAGATAGATAGAATGATAGATAGATAGATAGATAGAGTAAGATAGATAGATAGATAGATAGATAGAACGATAGATAGATAGAGTAAGATTAGATAGAACGATAGATAGATAGATAGAGTAAGATTAGATAGATAGAATGATAGATATAGATAGATAGATAGATAGATAGAATGATAGATAGAACGATAGATAGATAGGAGTAAGATAGATAGATAGATAGATAGATAGAGTAAGATAGATAGAACGATAGATAGATAGAGTAAGATTAGATAGATAGAACGATAGAATGATAGATAGATAGAACGATAGATAGAACGATAGATAGATAGATAGATAGATAGATAGATAGATAGATAGATAGAATGATAGATAGATAGAACGATAGATAGATAGATAGATAGAATGATAGATAGATAGATAGATAGATAGACAGATAGATAGAACGATAGATAGATGATAGATAGAATGATAGATAGATAGAATGATAGATAGATAGATAGATAGATAGATAGATAGATAGAACGATAGATAGATAGATAGAATGATAGATAGATAGAACGATAGATAGAATGATAGATAGATAGAACGATAGATAGAACGATAGATAGATAGATAGATAGATAGAATGATAGATAGATAGAACGATAGATAGATAGATAGATAGATAGATAGATAGATAGATAGATAGATAGATAGATAGATAGATAGATAGATAGAATGATAGATAGATAGAACGATAGATAGATAGATAGATAGATAGAATGATAGATAGATAGAACGATAGATAGATAGATAGAACGATAGATAGATAGATAGATAGATAGAATGATAGATAGAACGATAGATAGATAGATAGATAGATAGATAGATAGATAGATAGATGATAGATAGAATGATAGATAGATAGATAGAATGATAGATAGATAGATAGATAGATAGATAGATAGATAGAATGATAGATAGATAGATAGATAGAATGATATAGATAGAATGATAGATAGATAGATAGATAGATAGATAGATAGATAGATAGATAGATAGATAGAATGATATAGATAGATAGATAGATAGATAGATAGATAGATAGATAGATAGATAGATAGAATGATAGATATAGATAGATAGATAGATAGATAGATAGATAGATAGATAGATAGAATGATAGATAGATATTTTAATATCCCAGAATTCACCAAACTAACTGGACTAATGTTGTTTTGTAGTTATTGATGAACATATATTAAAGAAAAATATAACAAATAATGATTTTTAGCTCATTTTTGAGCCTTTCATTCCTGCAGGACTCAGTGTCACTCCTAGATGTCACACATTTAAGGGAAACATTGTGCAGGACCAAACTGCTCGCAA
>CM041812.1:30669808-30679808 GCA_023376895.1 Aspiorhynchus laticeps
AAGTGATTTTTAGACCTGGAAAAATCATGGAAATTTAGAAACATCCTGAAAATCTTAAAAAATGAACTGGAAATCTGAATTGTGGAATTATTATTATTATTATTATTATTATATCAATTAATTACATTAGCACTAATAGTTTTAGTTAAAAACATAAAAACATTTGCATGATCACTATCGTGCAAACATGCTGTATTGAAAAAAATGCATGAAAAATTATGAAAAAGTTATTATATTTACATGTGTGATTTTCAGACCTGGAAAAGTCATGGAAATGAATAAACATCTTAAAACGTCATGGTAATTTCTATACAAATATAAATATTGTAGCCATGACAAGTTCTAAAATATTTTTTTTCGGGTATAAAATGCTATTTGAGTAAATAATAATAATAATAAATCATGAACTAATGGAAAGCTGAATTAAGTAACTGAATTATGATTACGTGTTTATTTAATTATTTTAATATATTATCACCTCTAGTTTTAAGAAGAAAAAATAATTAAAACAATAATAATGTTATTATAATTATATTTATTTCATATAATTCTCTGGATCTGGGAAAACCTGGATAAATGAAGGACGTTTAAAGGTGATTTCTAAACCTGGAAAAGTCATGGAAATTAATAAACATCTTTAAAAGTTATGGAAATTTCTATTATACATATTTTATTAATATAAATATATATTCTAGTTATGTCAAGCTTTAAAATCAAGTAGAAATAGCTATTCGTGAGTAAAAAATAGTCAGAATCTACTGGAAATGTTTAATATTTTAATTTAATATTAATATTGTAATATATATGTTACATGTATATAGCGTGAAAGCACAAGCGTGTTTTGTTTTGGACGTGACTTTGTTGTAAACGTGCAGATAATTGATTCTGCTCTCAGTCGACACTAATGGAGAGGTTTTGTTGAGTTTCCTCGCTTCGGTCGGTCCGAACCCGGCTGAAATCATTACTGAACAAACACAGAGAGTGTGAAGCGGGACTGAGACGGACAGCAACTGCACCTCTGACTCTTGACCGGGTCGTAGTAGACCTTCGCCAGACCGTTCCCCGTCCCCACCATGATCTGATTCAGCTTGGGATGCCAAAGACAGCGGACCACGCTCTGAAACAACAGCAGATGAGAACGCATTATTATAGAGCAGTGGCAGAGGAGAAGACTCTGATATCTCTCTCCGTCCGGCTCATCTCCAGTTGACTATATTTGGATCTGGATCTCAAAGACTCGCTGTGATGAATGGGCCGCTGCCAGAGCCGTGTGTACGGATGTGTGTGTGTGTGAGACGGAGGAATAACTGCAATCACATGCATGCAGCACATCTCTATATGATGACGGTTCATAGTGAGCACGTCCAGAAAGGACAAAAGAGCACCATTAAAGTCAGAAAAACATTACATTCAGTGTGACTGGTGAAAGTGCAGCCCAAACAAGCAAATAAATACAGCAGATTAATATCATATCATTTAAAACAGCAGTAGTAGTAGTAGTTATAATTATTATTATATACTTATTATTATTGTACATTATTGCTGCCATAATGACATTATTATTATTATTCAAAAGTACTATGTAAGATATAATATGAAAATATAATAAATATATAATATAATGAATATAAAAAATGAAATCAATGAGTAAAATAAGTGATAATATATTTGTTTGCAATTACGAAATATTAATGAAACATAATATTAAAATAAATATTTTATAAAAAAAATATTTATATATATAAAAAAATCAAATAAAAGTTTGGATCAAATGAGGGTAAGTGAATAATGAAGCTGTAAACGTCGTGCAAACATGCTGTAATGAAACGTAAGAAAATACCACAAAATAAAATAAATAAATAAAATTAAATAAATATAGTTTGGATCAAAATGAGGGGGAAGTAGAAGACGTCATCACTGTCGTGCAAATACTGCACTGAAAATAAAACTGTAGGAAAATACAGAAAAAATAAAACAATGTTTAAAAAATAAACAAAGAACTGAAAAAATAAAATAAAGGTTTGGATCAAAACGAGGGAAAATATGTCACCACTGTCATGCAAACAATTCACGAAAATACCACAAAAATAAATAAAATAAAATAATAAAATAAACATTATTGTCATACAAACATGCTGCATTAAAATTCACGAAAATGCCACAAAAAAATAAAAAAATAAAATAAACATTTTCATGCAAACTTGCTGCACTGAAATGCATGGAAATACCACAAAAATAAATAAAATAAAAATAAATAAAACAAACATCACTGTCATGCAAACATGCTGCATTGAAATGCATTAAAATACTACAAAAATAAAATAAATAAAATAATAAACATCATTTTCATGCAAACATGCTGCATATAAAATAAAATTTATAATAAGGAATAAATAAATAAATAAAAATAAAATGAGGGCAAGTAAATAATGAAGCTGAACAGGAAATCCAAAGGAATAAGCAGCAGGTATTGGAGTCCAAATGCACTTTAAGAATGATCTCTTGAGATGAGTTAACAGCACAAGAGGAGCATAATTAATCATGCTATGTTCAAGAATCTCTTTCCAAACAGATCTTGCAGTGTATGCAGTGTTGAGATCAGGAAAGACCTGCGGAGGCATGGGGGTGAAATCTGCTTAGCCTCCAGCTGTTCAGCGCCGGGCTCGTTTCTGCCAGAATCCTCCAGCCGGACTGTGTTAAGCCTGCCTGACCTAGAATCCGGCTTTAGACCCTCTCCCTCCCCCAGGACCGTAGCAGGGGTTTCTCCGGCCCTTATTGACTTAACGGGATGTACGGGGTTAATCCGTCTCTATGGGCATGTGGCCGAGTAATTGATTATTTAGAGAAGATTTGGCTGCGGATCTGAAATGTGCTTCCATCTGAGCCTTTTTTGTTTTGCCGAATATAAACGTAATCTCCTTTAGTCGCTCCATTACCTTGCAGATACTGTATCATGGGGTTTAGATCGCGCACATCTGTATATCTGACCACTCCATTACTCGTAATCGTGCCACACAGAGACCCTCGGTAAGGAAAGCAAACATCAGGAGAAGCAGCACATGGGAACTGTTGAAAATAGCGATATACACTATATTGCCAAAAGTATTGGCACCCCTTCTAATGAACAGGTTT
The DNA here is from genome assembly GCA_023376895.1 of Aspiorhynchus laticeps. NCBI lineage: Eukaryota > Metazoa > Chordata > Actinopteri > Cypriniformes > Cyprinidae > Aspiorhynchus > Aspiorhynchus laticeps. The sequence continues at coordinate 30,672,941 of CM041812.1, forward strand.
GACTACTTTAGTAATTTCTATGAGTACAAATCTTAATGTTAAAGCATATAATGATATTCTAGGAAATTGTGTGCTTCTAATATTATAGCAACAGTTTGGACTCTTTTCTATTCTAACATGACAATGTCTCTGTGTATAAGACAAGGTTCAAAAAGAAAATGATTGATTGAGTCAGTGTGGAAGAACTTGACTGGTCTGCATAAAACCAAGTCCTAATCCCAGTTTAACACCTCTGGTGTGACTGTAAATGCACAAAAACTCATCACCAAACACCAATGACTTGTACATACACTATATAGAAAAAAGTATTGGCACCCCCTTCTTTAGAACAGAAAAATGCACTTCCAAATCTGTGGCAACAACGATGAAAACATAGCTCATGTATTTAAAAATTGTATTTCATCTCTGTTGCAACAGTTTTGTAAGTGTCTAAAATGACTGAACCCATATGTACAAGTCATTGGTGTTTGGTGATGAGTTTTTGTCTCAAGGTCTGCATTTACAGTCACACCAGAGGTGTTAAACTGGGATTAGGACTTGGTTTTATGCAGACCAGTCAAGTTCTTCCACACTGACCGAATCAATCATTTTCTTTTTGAACCTTGTCTTATACACAGAGACATTGTCATGTTAGAATAGAAAAGAGTCCAAACTGTTGCTATAATATTAGAAGCACACAATTTCCTAGAATATCATTAAATGCTTAAACATTAAGATTTGTACTCATAGAAATTACTAAAGTAGTCAAACTTGTTCATTAGAAGGGGGCGCCAATACTTTTGGCAATATAGTGTATATGCATGCATCTACAGCTGTTCATCATGTGCCAGAGAAACAAACACTCACAATGCACAGCATTTATGTGCAGCTCTAATGTTTCTACAAGCACTAGGAGGAATGATAATAATGATGTGAGTGAATCAGATCTTTCTTGAACACATTTACTGCGGTTATGGCAAAAACTGAAATGACATTTCAGCATCATATTCAATCTTCCATCTTTTCTAAACAAAAGAAGCTGTTTACTGACTGGATGAGTGTGTGCCAAACTTGACCAAACATGGATGCTTTCAGGTCACACAATAAAAAAAAATAAAAATATAAACAAATAAATAAATAAATAAATAAAAAAGCAGTAATAATAATAATAATATGAAAGGCTATTTGTACTTCATAATGGAATTATATTTACATACATAGATATGTATACAATATACACACATAAAATATACATAAAATTATATTATATGTAATTATATAAAATAATTTACTTTTAATTTAAATGTAATATATAAACAATGCAAGATACATAAAATAATTCATTTAAAAATTACTATATATTAATTTGCAATAAATAATTATAACAACAACAAATCAATATTAATTTAAATTAAGAAAAATAAATTAGATATAATAAAAACATTAATAACAATAATAATAATTTAACTACATTGCAACCAGTCACAAGGTCACGTTCAAGTCACAGTTTGATTTGGTTTGTTGATGTAAAAAGGGTTTTCCAACTCCGATTCAAACCAGTGAAAAGATGTGCAATGAAATAAAGTTTAGACTCAAAAATACACTTGCAGACGCAGGAGAAGAGGGGTGAAAACAGACTAAGACATGAAGGTCACCTGGACTCTGTCTTAACATTAACATAGCACAAAGTTTATATTTTAGTTCTAGGTTTAGTCTTTCTGTGGAAGTCCAGAGCACAACAGAGAAAACTTCAAAGACTCTTAAATAAACAATATATTGCTTCAATCTGAGGAGCACTGGATCTGATTTAGTTTTCTGAAAATTGTCAGCATAACAGTGGTAAGGGATACTGTACTTCCTAAAGATGTAACTCAAAGAAAGCATATATAGGGAAAGCAACAGTGGTCCCAGAATAGACCCCTGGGGAACACCACATACTAAAGAGACTGACATGGTGGAGAAAAATTGTCTATATTCACAGCAAATGTCCTATCCTTTTGACAGGAGGCAAACCACTGAGAAACCTACAAAGACACTTAAAATAAACACTATCACTTCGATCCCAGCAGCACTGGATCTGTTTCAGTTTTCGGACATCAAGGCACATTCCAAATGTAACTGGAAAATAAAACTGAAACTGAGTGTAACAGTAGTAATAGATATTGTACTTCTGAAATATATAATTTAAAGGAAGTATATAAAGGGAAAACAACAGTGGTCCCAGAATCGACCCATGGGGAACACCACATACTAAAGGGGCCAGCTTGAAGGAAAATTTGCTTTATTCACAGCAAACCACCCTGAGATACCTACAAAAACACTTAAATAAACATTATAACACTTCAATCTGAGCATTCCCGGATCGGTTTTAGTTTTCGGACATACAGCCGCATTCCAAATGTCACTGGAAAATAGGGATGTAACGATGAACCGCGAGCCGGTTGAAAATCGATTCAAATATGTGACGATTCAAATCTGTTGAGATACCAAATAAATCGTGATACAATTGGAGTAGGAGTATAAATGAATGTATCTTTGAGGGGAACTGATTGTCTTTAGAACAGTTTATGTGGTATTTTCTTTTTAACTTGCTTCTGAAAGATGCATATTAGTGTTCATAAGCACAGCTCTGCTTTGTTTACAGAGGTAACCCAAGAAATACTATATCATTGCTGTTCATAGCGCCACCTGCTGGCAGAGAGTGAATCTGCGTCTCATTCAGCTCGTCTGCTGTTTCGTTCAGATATGTTTTATGTAGTATAGTTTCACACAACTAAAGTCAGACCATTCTGTTTTTGTGTCAAATTTCAAAATTATACAGTCTAATTTAGATTAAAAACTGCTCATGCTGCATCTTTGTTTGGATGATTAAAATGCAGTGGTTGCCTCTCATTTTAAATGGAAAGAGAACAGACAAAGCCTTAATTTGTTTATATGAAGAGATTTCTTTTATTTGTGTAACTTGCTTATTTGATTTGGGGTTGTTTTAAAATTTCAGTAAAGTTTTGTTATATTTCAATTTCACAAAGAAACGTGCAGCAACAGCCTAATAAAAGGACACCTTCTCATTTACTGTATAATGTCTTCAATCTCATTTTGTTAAAAAGAAATCGTGAGAAAATCGAATCGTGAAATCATAATCGTGAATCGAATTGTGAGTTGAGTGAATCGTTACATCCCTACTGGACAATAAAACTAAAAATCATCAGCGTAACAGCGGTAGATGAAAGATGAACCTCAAAGGAAGCATATATAGGGAAAACAACAGTGGTCCCAGAATCGAACCCTGAGGAACACCACATAATACAGAGGCCGAAAAACTTCCTACATTCACAACAAATGTACTATCCTTTAAGAGAGGAGGCAAACTACTCAGAGATACCCACAAAGACAGTTAAATAAACACTATATCGCTTCAATTCAAGCAGCACTGGATCTGTTTTAGTTTTCGGACATCATGCCACATTCCAAATGTCCAGTGCAGAGGGAGCAGCAGGCGTCCTGGAGGACGCACATGTCTCACCTGGTTTTAGCACCTTGTGAAAAAGTCAGCAAAGCTGAGAACCACCCCTGGAGTATTTACTCTTTCCAGCCTGGAGATGTGTCCACGACCCGGCACAGAGCGCGACCCCCGCTGTGAGGTTACGGCCTGTGTTTACACTTGAATGATTGGTAGCTCTTCCTGTCACAGGACAGGCTGGTGCAGCACTTCATAAAGACAGCACTTAAATTCTTCAGCCGTCTTGCACTGGATAAACACTGTAAATAGCTCCTCGTCAGGTCAGCTATAAATAACTTTAGTCTTCTGGACGGGCCGACGGTATTTTCAGCGAACAAGAGCCATCCACCTCTGCTAATGTGAGTCTACCGATGCCGGACATAAATGATGGGGTTATTTTGGAGTTTGGCAGAATAAATCAGCATGTATCATCACTGCATGGAAAAGAGAAGCTCGCACATATTGCCTAATGTCTTAGTTAATGCTTCACCGAAGAAAAATATGATTATTTATTTAGATAATAAATAATTAAAAATATGACAAAAAGGTGATGTGACATGCTATTCATTTTAGGATAAAATATTACAGTTGTACCAACAATCTTGTGCAATAACAAGAAAATCAAATAATTATTGCAGATTAATGTATAAATAAATAAATAATGAAATTAGATTCAATTCTATACTTTTTGTACTGGCAAACAATTAATTAGTGCAGATTAATAATAATTATGTATGTGTGTGTGTGTGTGTGTCTATATATATATATATATATATATATATATATATATATATATATATTCACACACGAAATAACGAAATGTCAGATTCATTTATATAAAAAATATTATGAAATAAATGTACAAAATTAATATTTAAAATTATTTTGTTAATTTGCAATAACGAAAAACAAATTGATGAAAATATAATGAAGATTAATTTGCAATTATACCAGATGCAATTCTTCTGTGAAGCTCTAAATGAGACATTTTTTAATATGTGTGAGCTTCTCTTTTCAGGAGCAATGGATGATGATTTATTCTACCAAACTCCAAGACAACTGGAAGAAGGATGATGTACTACTACTACTACTAATAGCAAAATGCACCAATCCAAAATTATTTATTATTTTCTTTTACAGTAAAAAAAAAAAATGTCTGTGATTCATCACACAAAGAATATTATGTACTTCTGATTAATGCTACTGCTGCTGCTCCATGGTTTCTGTGCTGCATGTATTCATTGTGCTGGACATCAACATCTGCTTTATGCCGTCCTGTCAGCTTCAAGACAAGAAGCAACCTGGGACGGAGAGCATTAAGCCTTTACGCTGTTCTGACTAGAACCGGAGCGCTGGGACTGAGAGAAACCCACTCAACAGCACATTTGATCACAGACGGCCACGAGAGCTTTGAGCCGTCACTCAGATGTACCTCAGAAAGAGCTCCCAGAGACACTTCACTCGCTTCAGACCAATCCAGCTCTCAGGATGCTTGTCGAGGTCACGCGCGTGTCATTCCAGCAAATGGACGGAGGAAGACGATGTTCCCTTCACTTCCACAGGGACGAGTGAACAGGCGGAAAGTTTGCACAAGTAATCTAACAGTGCAGCATTTACCAAGTAACGTAAGACAGAGTTTACCTTACTAGAGAAAATCATATTATTGGGACGCCTCGCTTCTCTCAGTTCTAGATACTGTAAAAATATACATAACCGGAGCTGCCAGTACATGCACATCTGTCAATCAAATAAACTAAGAAATATAGCAGATTAATTACACTATATTCATTTGAAATGATATAACAATAATACTATAATTAAAACAAAGCATGATATTCAGATTAATGTAATAGTAATAATAAATTACACACACACACACACACACACACACATTATATAAATAAATATATATATATATACACACACACACAGTACATACACACATACTATATATATATATATATATATACACTATATATATATATATATATATATATATATATATATATATATATATATATATATATATATGCATATTAAAATACTAATTATGCTATATTAATTTGAAATTTTAATAATAATAATTATTAAAAAAACTGTTATTTTGTTATAGATGTAATATTGAGAGAGAAACTGATAGATATGTGACAGAAAAAATTCAATGGAGTTTGGATGCACCCGGTGGCTGTTTGTGGTATGACGCCTAAACTGATTTGCATATGAACCTCAATTTTTTTTATATCAACTTCAAATTTGGAACATAACTTCTGTAGACATATGGCTTTAATTTTATAGCAATTTTGGATTTTTATTTATTTTATTTTATATAAAATAAAATAAAAATAGTATAATACATTTTCTTTACAGTAAATTTAAACTTCTATAACTTTTTAATACTTTAATTTTATTAAATGATTTCACTTCTGCAATAATCTGCTAATTGTCTTCTTTAAAAAGAGACCAACCTTAGGTCTGTATTCAAAAGCGTTCATGAATTATAATAATTTAAGTTTGGATACTGCACTTTCTCGTGAATTTTCAAAAATGGGGGTTAAAGGGTTAAGTCAGGTTTGGCATCATAGCCAATCATATGACTGAAAACACTGAAAATCCTTAATTTGCTGCTGAGTGAAACTGTCCCAGTGTCCCATACTGCATTGCACTTCATCAAATCATGTTTAGTGATCTGGAAACATTAGTATTGATACAGCGCTGCATAATGTATAATTCACATCAAACCTACCGCATCGGCCACTTCAATCTCATACACCTTCTGCAGAGATTCCCTCTCAAAGAACAGCAGCTTCCCGTTCCCTTCGTCCTTCTTCACCGAGGTTCCCGTCAGAAGCAGTTTATCATCCGGACTGAAGCAGCAGTCTGTCCTGCTCAGAGAACATCCATCAGTACAGTTACAGAGAATCACTTCACAATCTGTGTGCTTCACCGCATAACAGCAAACAGTAACGAGTTCATGTTATTAACACATGCTCACAGGTTGCCAGCAGTGCTGTTATAGTTCACTAAAACTATTCATTTAAATAAAGTGGAAATATCTAAAAACTACTACATGAAAAACAAACAAAAATAAATGAAACAAAAATTAGAAATGTTGCCTAAATAAAAAAAATGATAAGTTGAAGTACTAAAATCACTAAAAGATTACAAAAAAATTGAGTTGAAAAAGTACCCCCCCCCCACCAAAAAAATACAAAAATAACAAAAGCACATCACAAAATTCTTAAAATTTTAAACTAAATGGTAACTGAAATATAAAAATAAAATCATATTCAAAATATAAATAATAGTATATACTGTGAACAATAGTAAAATAATATCTAATGATTTTCATTATACAGGTGCTGGTCATATAATTAGAATATCATCAAAAAG
>CM041812.1:30682308-30709808 GCA_023376895.1 Aspiorhynchus laticeps
TTTGCATTTACATTTATGCATTTAGCAGACGCTTTTATCCAAAGCGACTTACAGTGCATTCAGGCTATACGTGTTTTTATCACTATGTGTGTTCCCTGGGAATCGAACCCACAACCTTTAACGCAATGCTCTACCACTGAGCCACAGGAACACTGATTTGTTGCTAAATGACGTTGTGAATAGTGTACGATGACATCATTACGACGCAAAATTGTGTCACTAGGCCTGTGTCATCAAATATATTTTATATATGTTAATTTAGATTTGTTTGTAGAATATTATATTGTATTAAAATAGAACTATTTTTAAATACAACATTGAATTATTAAACACTTACACATTTTTGAACAATTACAAGTTGTTGTTTTTTTTAATTAGCTAGTAAAACTACACATTCTGAACATTTATAGTTTTAAGCAGTGTATTAGCCGTTAGTTAGTACGCTACACTAAGAAAAGTCTGTAAAAATAGAGCATGATTTACTATTTTAATGTGAAGGAATTGATTTTTCACCTGGAAAGTTTTTTTACCTGGATTTTAAATTACACGCATTGTATTTTTGGGTTAAAATCGATAATGAAAAATGGATAACGGTTAATGTCCAAGAAAATTACTAGTACTTTTTTACTAGATATTTACTGATTTACTGATCAACAATCGCAGATACAAGCTACTAACAATAATGTGTGTACTGCGAGGCATCTTTGGTTATCTCTTGTGTAATTTGGATGGTAAATGTGTGCCTTTTTATCATTTGAGTCACTTATCAAAAGTTGCCAAATAAATATTAAAAATAGCTAAATTTGTTGCTAGGTGCTTTTGGAAGAAGTAGTTGCTAGGGTAGTCTGAAAAGTTGCTAAATTTGCTAAAGTTGGCAACACTGGCTGCTTGTTTACTGGTGTGTTTGGGGTCGTTGTCTTGTTGAAACACCCATTACCTCTTCAGCATAACCTCTTTAAGTATGTTAATGTACTCAAACTGATCCATGATCCCAGGAATGTGATAAATAGGCCCGAGACGTAGTATGAGAAGCATCCCCACATCATAATGCTTGCGCAGCATGCTTCAGTGTACTGTGGCTTGAGTTCAGTGTTTGGGGGTCGTCTCACAAACTGTCTGCGGCCCTTAGACCCAAAAAGAACAATCTTGCTTCAACCGTCCACTAAATATTGCACCATTTCTCAGTCAATAGCTGCGTTTCCATCCACCTATTTTTATGCACATTTTGGAATATCGCATAAAAAAAACGCTGGATGGAAACACCAAGATGCGCATAAATTCTAAAAATGCACATTAAAAACGTGTGCGCACATTTGAGTAGGATACATTTTTTATCCGGTAAGAAAAATGCATATAAACTACGATGGAAACACATTTACTGAATTAATTCCTCCATGCGCATTGAAAAAGTCACGTGACTTTGCGCTATGAGACGGGATAACTTGATCGCGTTCACAGCATCTATATGTTGTTATGGTCGTTCTGAAAAACCTGAGAAAAGTCTGTCGTCAGATTATTTCTGTATAATTGTCTTAAACGACTGCGTTCCCAAACAGCAGCATCCACCTCCAAAAGCAATGACTGCATTTATTGTGTTTCGTCTGCTCGCGCTGAGACGCAAGTAATTTACACTATATTGCCAAAAGTATTGGCACCCCCTTCTAATGAACAGCTTTGACTACTTTAGTAATTTCTATGAGTACAAATCTTAATGTTAAAGCATATAATGATATTCTAGGAAATTGTGTGCTTCTAATATTATAGCAACAGTTTGGACTCTTTTCTATTCTAACATGACAATGTCTCTGTGTATAAGACAAGGTTCAAAAAGAAAATGATTGATTGAGTCAGTGTGGAAGAACTTGACTGGTCTGCATAAAACCAAGTCCTAATCCCAGTTTAACACCTCTGGTGTGACTGTAAATGCACAAAAACTCATCACCAAACACCAATGACTTGTACATATGGGTTCAGTCATTTTAGACACTAACAAAACTGTTGCAACAGATGAAATACAATTTTTAAATACATGAATTATGTTACCATAGATTTGGAAGTGCATCTGTTCTAAAGAAGGGGGTGCCAATACTTTTGTCTATATAGTGTATGTACAAGTCATTGGTGTTTGTTGAGTTTTTGTCTCAAGGTCTGCATTTACAGTCACACCAGAGGTGTTAAACTGGGATTAGGACTTGGTTTTATGCAGACCAGTCAAGTTCTTCCACACTGACTCAATCAATCATTTTCTTTTTGAACCTTGTCTTATACACAGAGACATTGTCATGTTAGAATAGAAAAGAGTCCAAACTGTTGCTATAATATTAGAAGCACACAATTTCCTAGAATATCATTATATGCTTTAACATTAAGATTTGTACTCATAGAAATTACTCATTGTTCATTAGAAGGGGGTGCCAATACTTTTGGCAATATAGTGTATGTCATATATGAAAATGATTATATTCAGTGGCTTCTCCTGTATTCTTAGTGATATTTAGTGCCACAGTTTACCAGGAAGTGACTCGTTGGATGGAAACGGTGCTTTATTCGCATATGTTTTATGCGATATTCCAGTTTCGCGCATAAGTTAAATTCGATTCTTTGGATGGAAACATAGCTAATGTGTTCTTTGGCAGATTGTAACCTCTTCATTTTTTCAACAGTGGGGCTTTACAGGGGCTTCTTCACACAGGTGTCTTCTAATAGTTACAGTACTTTCGTTGATCACCCTGGAGTCTGATTCTTCGATCCATTCGAATGGTACTTTTCCATTTTCTTCCACATCGTTCTGGTTTCGGTTGCCATTTTAAAGCATTTGATATCATTTTAGCTGAGCATTTTCTGCCCTTCTTTATATGTTTTCCTCTCTCTAATCAACTTTTTAATCAAAGTACGCTATTCTTTTGAACAATATCTGGAACGACCCGTTTACTCAGATTTACAGAACAACATTTGCTGGCTTCGTCCTTAAATAAGAGCCACTTGTTTGACACCAGTTCTTTCACAGAATGATTTTCCTCTCTAATTAAACTCAACACTGCTATTATTTTGAACAATTAATGATTCAATTACACAATCAACAGCATGCATGGTTTTCAATTACTCTACCACACCTACTAGTAAAATATTTGCCATGTAGAAATATCATTTCTACCAAAAACAGTGACTGATCTGGTTAGTGATGTTGGACGGCTATTATTTTGAACACTACTGTATGTATATATATATATATATATATATATATATATATGTGTGTGTGTGTGACCCTCTCTGTGAAATCCAGGCTAAAGTCTCAAAATCTACTTATGAGATAACAAGCATTAAAGTTTGATTTCATCTATTAATTTCACTATAATTTCAATCTTTGGCATGGCCTTACTCAGTTAATATTAAACATAGAAAGGTTGCATTTTCACAGAATGTTATTTACCTCATGAAGGATGAGTTTATGTAGAAAACAGTAAATCACAAAAAAATGACTTTAGCTGGGTTTTCACAGAGAGGGTCACACACATATATATATATTTTTTTACAATATTTGAAAAAACATCAATAAAATGTATTATTATAATTTGTATTTGTTATTAATTATGATGAATAAATTATTTATTTTATAATTAATATGCAGAATACATTAATTCTAAAATAAAAGTGCAGATATTTTTTTTTTTTTTAATATTTGAAAAAACATCAATAAAATGTATTATTATTATTATTATTATTATTTGTATTTGTTATTAATTATAATGAATAAATTATGTATTTTATAATTAATATGCAGAATACATATTAATTCTAAAATAAAAGTGCAGATTTATTTTTACAATATTTGAAAAAACATCAATAAAATGTATTATTATTAATTTGTATTTGTTATTAATTATGATGAATAAATTATTTATTTTATAATTAATATGCAGAATACATTAATTCTAAAATAAATGTGCAGATTGTTTTAATTATTTTTTTTTACAATATCTGAAAAAACATCAATAAAATGTATTATTATTATAATTTGTATTTGTTATTATGATGAATAAATTATTTATTTTATAATTAATATGCAGAATACATTAATTCTAAAATAAAAGTGCAGATTTTTTTTACAATATTTGAAAAAACATCAATAAAATGTATTATTATTATATTATTATTATAATTTGTATTTGTTATTAATTATAATGAATAAATTATTTATTTTATAATTAATATGCAGAATACATTAATTCTAAAATAAAAGTGCAGATTTTTTTTTACAATATTTGAAAAAACATCAATAAAATGTATTATTATTATATTATTATTATAATTTGTATTTGTTATTAATTATAATGAATACATTATTTATTTTATAATTAATATGCAGAATACATATTAATTCTAAAATAAAAGTGCAGATTTCTTTTTTACAATATTTGAAAAAACATCAATAAAATGTATTATTATTAATTTGTATTTGTTATTAATTATGATGAATAAATTATTTATTTTATAATTAATATGCAGAATACATATTAATTCTAAAATAAATGTGCAGATTGTTTTAAAATTTTTTTTTCAATATCTGAAAAAACATCAATAAAATGTATTATTATTATATTATTATTATAATTTGTATTTGTTATTAATTATAATGAATACATTATTTATTTTATAATTAATATGCAGAATACATATTAATTCTAAAATAAAAGTGCAGTTTTTTTTCAATATTTGAAAAAACATCAATAAAATGTATTATTATTATAATTTGTATTTGTTATTAATTATAATGAATAAATTATGTATTTTATAATTAATATGCAGAATACATATTAATTCTAAAATAAATGTGCAGATTGTTTTAAAATTTTTTTTTCAATATCTGAAAAAACATCAATAAAATGTATTATTATTATAATTTGTATTTGTTATTATGATGAATAAATTATTTATTTTATAATTAATATGCAGAATACATATTAATTCTAAAATAAAAGTGCAGTTTTTTTTACAATATTTGAAAAAACATCAATAAAATGTATTATTATTATAATTTGTATTTGTTATTAATTATAATGAATAAATTATTTATTTTATAATTAATATGCAGAATACATATTAATTCTAAAATAAGTGCAGATTTATTTATTTTTTTTACAATATTTGAAAAAACAGCAATAAAATGTATTATTATTATATTATTATTATAATTTGTATTTGTTATTAATTATAATGAATATATTATTTATTTTATAATTAATATGCAGAATACATTAATTCTAAAATAAAAGTGCAGTTTTTTTTTCAATATCTGAAAAAACATCAATAAAATGTATTATTATTATATTATTGTTATAATTTGTATTTGTTATTAATTATAATGAATACATTTATTTTATAATTAATATGCAGAATACATTAATTCTAAAATAAAAGTGCAGTTTTTTTTTCAATATCTGAAAAAACATCAATAAAATGTATTATTATTATATTATTGTTATAATTTGTATTTGTTATTAATTATAATGAATACATTATTTATTTTATAATTAATATGCAGAATACATTAATTCTAAAATAAAAGTGCAAATTTAGCACGCCGATGCAGGACCTATCAGCTTCCCAAAAGTACTGCGTTCCCATAATAAGACTAAAGAATGATCAAAACATCTACAGATAGTTCAGACTGAAGGGTTCTTCACATTATGTGCAGAAGTGTTAAGTTACATGGGGAAGAAGGAGGTCAGGCCAGTAACAGCAGCGAGAGGTTTCCTGAAGTTACGCATGTCCCACGTCTTCAGAGTGTCGTCTCCTGAAAACAGACAGATGAGCGATCGAATCAAAGCTGAATCAGCGTCATCGTGTGTGTGTGTGATTCCTTACACACTCAGATCACTTACACACCAGACACAAGACCAGTATCTGCACACAAGTCTGCTTTGTGCTCGCGTCCAGCATATTACAGCGCACTCGATATATTAAAACCCACACATTCAGCTGTCAAGGTCAATGCAGAAAGCGGTGAATAAAATATGAATCATTTTACATCAAATTAAGAGTATATTTCACTGTATAGGCAGCGTGCTGGAAAGTTAAAAATCATATATGAAAAACATTGTTACTTTTTTTTTTACACATGGAATTTTTAAGATATTAAAAAAATGAATTTAAAAAAAATTAATTATTGAACATTATTTAAATGATAAAAACAAACAATTTTCCTTAATTTAATCTAGATTGAAACCTTGTATAACAGACACTTCTCGTGTTTATTGCTATTATATGATAAATCATTTGTTGTATTCATCAATTGTAAGTCGCTTTGGATAAAAGTGTCTGCCAAATTAATAAATGTAAATTAAAAAAAATAAATTATATTTGTAATATAGAAAACATAAAAATGTAAATGTTTGTTTATATATAATTTAAAAACCAATGTATTATTTTTATATATTGTTATTTAAACATAAATATTTTAAAAGTATATTTATGTCTTTATTTTTGTACAATATATAAATATAAAAGTAACAGCATATATATATATATATATATATATATATATATATATCACATTTAAAAAGTGTTTTATATATTATCTATTCACGATTATTTACTATTTACATTTTATTTATTTTTTTATGTAATATTTAATAATAAACATTACTTTTTAAACACATTCTATCTATCTATCTATCCACTTTTTATATATAGACATTTTTTAATGTATTTATAATATAGAAAACAAAAATGTGTGTTGTGTGTATATATATATATAAACATAAAATAAAATGTATTTTTTTAATGAATTTATATTTATACATATTTATAATATAGAAAACAAAAATAAAAATGTGTGTGTGTTTGTGTGTATATATATATATATAAATAATCAAATTTATTTTTTTATATTTATTTATATAAATTTATATATAAATAAAAATGTAAAATATATTAATGCATTTATTTTATATAATATATAAAATATAAAAATAAAAACATATTATATATATAAATAAAAATTTAAAATATATATATGCATTTATTTTATATAATATATAAAATATAAAAATAAAAACATATTATATATATAAATAAAAATTTAAAATATATATATGCATTTATTTTATATAATATATAAAATATAAAAATAAAAACATATTATATATATATATTTTTTTTTTTATATATAATTTTTTTTTTTTTTTTACTGTCACATTTAGCCAGTCCTAATATTCAATTATTCCTAATCCAGGGGTCTGACCTCCTCGTGATGCGAGGGTGACTCCGTCGTAAGAGAAAGTGAGGCAGGTCGTGTCGGATCCGGCGGCGTGAGCCTGGCGGCAGTGGAACTTAGTGTGAACCTGAAAAACATAAAAGCACACATAAGAGACGGAGGAGCAGCTTTCAACACGTCTGGATGAGCAGAGGCGAGACCTGCGCTCCATTAACACTCTCACAAAACGGCCCAAACACTTTCCATCTGCAAAACCACTGCATTCTGGGAAACCTCGCTCAGAGCCATCAACACAAGGATCGAGGAGGAGTATATAAGCCAAAAACACTATTTAATCACACCAGCGGGTAACTTTCAGCACTTCTTCTGAAGAGAGACCCTCCTGTCTGTTCAATTACTGGAGCACCGAGTCTTCAGCCTCAACAGCTCGTTACATAACAGAGAGTGACGAGACCTGAATGATTTCTCTGAGGATCTACTGCAGGCTGAACAGAGCTCAATGAAGAGATCCAACACTAATATACATCAAACACAGCTGGTTCTGTGAGGGTTTGACATGTTTATTAGCAGAATAGTTGAAGGCTGAGAATAGAATGGAATAGAAAATGTAAATACAAAAAAAAAAAAAAAAAGTAAATTAAATAAATATGAAACAAAATCATAAATTAAAATAAAACAATAAAATGAAAAAGGTGAAATAAAATTTTAAATTAAAATAAAAAATATAAATTAATTAATTCAATTTTTTTTTTATAAAATATATTGAAATAAAAAATAAAATAAATGAAAAAGACAAGTTAAATAAATACATGAAATAATTAAAATTAAATAAACCGTAGTAAAAAAAAAAAATTTGAATTAGCAGATGAAATAAAACCACAAATTAAATTAAATTAATTAAATAGTTTGAAATAAAACAATAAAATGAAAAAGGTGAAATAAAATTTTAAATTAAAATAAAAAATATAAATTAATTAATTCAATTTTTTTTTAATAAAATATATTGAAATAAAAAATAAAATA
The DNA here is from genome assembly GCA_023376895.1 of Aspiorhynchus laticeps. Classification (NCBI taxonomy): domain Eukaryota; kingdom Metazoa; phylum Chordata; class Actinopteri; order Cypriniformes; family Cyprinidae; genus Aspiorhynchus; species Aspiorhynchus laticeps. Next base: position 30,690,548 of record CM041812.1, read on the forward strand.
AATGAAAAAGACAAGTTAAATAAATACATGAAATAATTAAAATGAAATAAACCGGAGTAAAAAAAAAAAATTGAATTAGCAGATGAAATAAAACCACAAATTAAAATAGATATATAAATTAAATTAAATAGTTTGAAATAAAACAATAAAATGAAAAAGGTGAAATAAAATTTTTAATTCAAATAACAATCTAAATAAATTAATTAATTTTTTTTTTAAATAAAATATATTGAAGTAAAAAATAAAATAAATGAAAAAGACACGTGAAATAATTAAAATTAAATAAACCGGAGTAAAAAAATAATTGAATTAGCAGATGAAATAAAACCACAAATTAAAATAAATATATAAATTAAATTAAATTAATTAAGAAATAAAAATAAATAAAATGAAATAAAGAGGTGAAACAAAACTATAAAACACGGCCAAAGCAATAAAACACATGATGACCAAATATGATAACCACGATCAAAGTGTATGATTTATCTAATAAAACAACCTCAGTCAAACTGTCTGGCTGAACAGATCGAACAGATGAGGACATCTGACATCCAGAAACCGTCTGGTTCTGTGTTATTTTAGTATCATTGACATACTAAAAATGTTTTTGTTAATATTTTGAATAAGATTTTATCTTTATATTTTCTTTATGTAAAGTTTTTGTAATTTTGATGTGTGCTTTTTTGTCATTTTATTAGATTTGTTTTTATATTTGTTTTAATATAATAGAGAGCAGACCAAAAATTAAATAAATAGAAGGAAATATATATATATATATATATATATATATAAAAAAATATATAATTATATTTTTAATATAGTAGAGAGCAGATTGTAAAAAATAACTATAAAATAAAATAAAAAAATAATAATGTGTTCGTGTTAAAATTACAAATGACTTGCTTCTTGCGTCAGACCAAGGCTGCTAGTTTTACTTGATCTTAGTGCTGCGTTCGACACTATAGATCATGACATACTCATAGATCGATTACAAAACTATACTGGTATTCAAGAGCAGGCTTTAAGCTGGTTTAGATCCTACCTGTCAGATCACTTTTGTTTATTTAAATGGGGAATCATCTCAATTAAATCCAGTAAAGTATGGCGTGCCACAAGGATCTGTCCTAGGTCCTCTGCTATTTCAATATACAGTACATGTTTCCCCTTGGTAATATTATTAGAAAATACAGGATTAGTTTAAATTGTTATGCTGATGATACTCAACTATATATAGAAACTTCTAAATTATCTAAGCTGACAGAGTGTGTTCAAAATATAAAAGATTGGATGACCAATAATTTTCGCCTATTAAATTCAGATAAGACAGATATTACTTATTGGACCAAAAAACAGTACACAGAATCTCTTGGATTACAATTTGCATCATGTACTATTACGTCCTCTACAGTCAAAAATGTGGGTGTTATATTAGTTTATATTATATTAGTATCTCATAACCTTGCACTTCAGTTATATCTGATCAAATGCACATTTTCATTCTTTTGCTTGGGTTGAACACATCATTTTTTTGATTGCAACATATAATCATTACTGTTAGTGTTTGATTACATGACATTATTTTTACTGTATATTTCTACCATATGGACATCAACTCGAGATAGTCACCACTGATAAGCTAATTACATTAATTACTACATTACTACATTACTACATTAATTACTAAATATAATGTAGAAACTTTCATTTTCTTTAATTTGCATCGTGAAAAGCGCTATACAAATAACCTTGAATTTAATTGAATTTGGATTGACATCATGGTAAATAATGAACATGCATCACTTGTGAACTCTTTCCTTTTTTTGTAGCCAAAACTTCACGGTTTGAGACTCGCAAAAACAAACCCACCATGAGAAGTTTTCACTGGAGCCGTGACAACTAGCCCCGCTCAATTAAAATAAATGAAGAGTGATGGAAACCGAAGCCGGTTTACGGCTGGAGAGGGAAAACACGAGCTGAGGACGGGAAGAAACGAGTGAGAGACGGAGGAGAAAACGAGCTCCAGAAATAGCTGATGGACGGGACGTTTAACAGAAGTCGTGGCACTGGAACGGCCAGATAACGAGCGACCGTCCTCACCGCCAAACCAATTTACTGCTGCATAATTGGTGTCTTTATCAGAGTTTCTCCACCTGCTCGTGCGCCGCTCTGCTGATTAACCCACGGCCAAATCAGCTTCATTAATTCACACGAGTTCTTCCACTAGAAACGAAGGACGCCTGTCAAGCGTCTTTGTGTTTCTCCACAACGCATGTTATTAACTATCTCTGCTCTTACAGTGTACGATTCATCAGTGTATGTTACTGTGAAGGAAATAGGATGTTTTCATAATTACAAAAAAAAAAAAAAAAAAATTTTTTTTAATTATGTATAAATTTTTTATGCATTCAAATAATCTAATTGAATTAAAATGCAAAAAAATGTAATGACATTTTTTTCCCTTAACAACTTTTGGTTTTACAGAAAAACTTGTTCTTGAAGTTTCTGGAATAACCAAATTAACTGTGGTTGATTAATCTCATATATTTATAAATTTGCGTTTATAAAAGTATTTGAAAACAAACATCAAATTAAAAAATAAATTATATTTTTTTAGGTATTAAAATAATTAATTTAATGAAAAAAATGTAAAATAATAAATAAATAAAAATAAATGCCCCCCCCCCCCCCGCCTAAAAAAAAATGTTTAACCATGAGTTAAAGATGTTGAGAATAAATAATGACCTTTGAGCTCATTTACAAAACCATTTCATGAGAGTTTTAATATGAATCATCAGCCTAATATTTCATAATCCAATCTAATCCTGATGGACGGAAACTGTAATCACATTACAGAAGTTATGACTAACTCAGAAATCTCATCTCTGCTGGGATGAGTCCTGCACTCCGTCTCCGTCAGATCCACGCATGAGGGAACGCAGAAAACCACCGGATTATTACTGACAACACGCATTGAGGGTCCGGCTCGGGTTTCCATCCAGAGACGTCCATCATCTGCGGCCTGTCATCGCCAGCAGCGGGATCAACGTCACACGCTGAGGTTTCACTGGAGGACGGAGAAAACGCCTAACTGAAGCCAAATGTGAGGGAAGCAGAGTTCAGATCCAACTTCACTTTTTTGGAAATAGGCTCATTTAATGGATTCAAACACGGTAAAACTCAACAGTTTAACTCTTGGGGAGATATAAAATGAGCCTATTTCCAAAAAAAGCGGAGTGTTCCTTTAACTTCACCTACAGTTGAGCTCAAAAGTTTACATCCCTCTTTCAGAATCTGCAAAATGTTAATTATTTTACCAAAATAAGAGGGATCATACAGAATGCATGTTATTGTTTATTTAGTACTGACCTGAATTATATATTTCACATAAAAGATGTTTACATATAGTCCACGAGAGATAATAGTTTAAATTTAAAAAATGAGCCCGTTCAAAAGTTTACACACCCTTGATTCTTAACACTGTGTTGTTCGCTGAATGATCCACAGCTGTGTGTTTGTTTTATTTAATGATAGTTTTGTTTGTCCTGAACAGTTAAACTTTCTGCTGTTCTTCAGAAAAATCCTTCAGGTCCACTTAAATGAAAACGCAATATGGACTAATGTTTGAATATTAAACCGCAAATATACTATTCAAATATGAATCCTGCATGTTCTGTGTTTCTATATTGACAATATATGACAATATATAGAAAATATATTGTTACATCTTATACAGACAGAAACTTAAAGGTCTTCACAGCAACCCGTCAAAATAAAAGCTTGGTTTAACTTTAAGAAACTGTGACAGAAATATATTAATTAATGTATTGACAGTACTACTACTAATAGCTAATTTTTTATTAAAACACAAAATCTATTTACCAGAAAGAAGTAAATACACAACAGTATTTCTGAAAAAAAAAAAAAATTAAATAATTTATATTTTTTTTATAAAAATCTATTAATTGGAGATGCTTTTGATTCCTAAAATTGATTGAAACCATTAAAATGGAATCCAGAAAATTACTGGAAAACAGAATTTGGTTAAACAAATAAAACTGAATTAAATATATATTTCATATTCCATATCTCATCTTCAGTTGGTTCAAAACGCAGCTGCTAGACTGCTTGAAGAGAAGCAAAAGACCGTATAACTCTTATTTTAAAGTGCCCTGCACTGGCTCCCTGTCAAATATAGGATTGATTTCAAAATCTTATTATATGTCTATAAAGCCCTCAATAATCTTGCACATCAATATTGATTTATTGCTTCCGTATACCCCTTCTTGAAACTCTTGTGACCTTGGCCTACTCATAGTTCCTAGAGTTTAACTAAAAAAACACTGTTCTTTGTTAGTTCATGATATGTATTGCATAATATAATGTTTTAAATGCTTGTTGGTCTCTTAAACGGTTCAGAACAAGACAGAATAAAGTCTGACTATATGAGATCTGCAGCATTCAGGACACTAATAACGATAAAGAGGCAAAGCTTCATTTTCTCATGATATTCTCAACAGAAACGCCTCCCGTTTTCGTTCAAAGTGTGAACAAACTCACCCGGATGAAACCCGACATCTCAGCAGCTGGAAGAAAAACAATCAGCTCACGAGCGACGGATATGTGCTTCGTTTCAGAGTGGCTTACATCAGCCTGCGCTTTAATCGCTTTTCTGAGATTGATGTCTCTGATTAAACGAGGATGATCTTCTGCTCGAGTGTCGATGAAGTGTTATGAATGATAATCACACACGTGTGCAGCAGCAGAAACCTGTGATATGTAACAGTGCTGGGTCGTAACTGATTACATGTGATCTGGATTACATAATCAGAGTACTCGTAATTAGATTATATTACATTTTAAAATGCTCATAATCAGATTATACCAAAAACTCATCACCAAACACCAATGACTTGTACATATGTGATACAGTCATTTTAGACACTTACAAAACTGTTGCTACAGAGATGAAATACAATTTTTAAATACATGAGCTATGTTTTCATCGTTGTTGCCACAGATTTGGAAGTGCATCTGTTCTAAAGAAGGGGGTGCCAATACTTTTGTCTATATAGTGTATGTACAAGTCATTGGTGTTTGGTGATGAGTTTTTGTGCATTTACAGTCACACCAGAGGTGTTAAACTGGGATTAGGACTTGGTTTTATGCAGACCAGTCAAGTTCTTCCACACTGACTCAATCAATCATTTTCTTTTTGAACCTTGTCTTATACACAGAGACATTGTCATGTTAGAATAGAAAAGAGTCCAAACTGTTGCTATAATATTAGAAGCACACAATTTCCTAGAATATCATTATATGCTTTAACATTAAGATTTGTACTCATAGAAATTACTAAAGTAGTCAAACCTGTTCATTAGAAGGGGGTGCCAATACTTTTGGCAATATAGTGTACATCCGGCGCCAGGCAAATGCATTTGCTATATGCATTTGCTAAATAGCAAATGCATTTGCGCTCATTTGGTCTGAAAACAAGGTGTGTTTAGAAATAGTCTCCGTGCACGGCCAGCCTTGTACTCTACTAGGTTCACAAAACTGTCGTCCATAAAAATGCATTGCACAAATTCGAACATTTGGGTTGTGCTGTTCTGTTGTAAACAAATCTTAACAATGATTCCTAATTGCTTTCTGAAGGCCAAATAAAGTGCTTTTGCAAACACACAGCGTCTCCCTGACACGGCTGCATCAACACTACTGCGTTACTGAAACTTCTTTGCGTGAACATTTAGGCGGCATTATGCAAATATTTCCACATCGTGATGTAGACATGTGAGGCGTTTTAGCCCGGTCTTCTCCTTTAGATAGAATAAATCCTTTGAGCTTTGTATCTCTGCAGATCGTATACATGCACAAACAGCTACATAACACACTAAAGACAAGGAAAACAAGAAATCACATCATATGACCTTTTTAAGAAGCTGTCACTCATTTCAGTTTATTGCGATCTCAGAAAAATCTGCTATAATAAATGAATCTGTCAACACGGCACAATTAATCTCTTATTTGCATCACCTCTACACTGTGTTCATTATAATCAGAGGATTAGTGTCGCGAGTTTCCAGAACTCTGAACAAGAACCAGGGTGCGAACTACGGGGGGGCTCGGCTCCACTTAAGACATGGGCTCCCCTGAAAACGTGATTTGTGAAATTTTGGGGGGTCTCAAAAAATATTGACTGTTATTTTGACGTGCAATTTCAGTTTTGTGTAATCGTGGATTATTATGTGTAAAATCATTCATTCATGCATAACGGCGATTTAAACCTAATTCACTTCAATAAAGATAACTATACATGCTATTCTTGTCATGAGCATTAAGGTGTGGGGGGGGGGGCGCTGCGGTGCAAATTCCACTCATGTTTAAGTAAGTAAGTAATAAGCTACAAAAGAAATCTAAAACTAATCAAATGTGAATGAACACTGCATAGTTTTCACTGTATGTATTGATAGATTAATGCTTATTAAAGCTATAACGTTATTCAGATTAAGCGCTGTGGGTGATTTTCTCTCACATTTTGTTCTTTGATTACATTGATGAAGCGCCAGTCTGTCCCTTTAAGACAATATATTGACACACATCGGATTTTCACTCAACTGTTCTCGTCCACTTAAGACATAAACTGATACTCTCGTAGCCGGCCATTTGGACATATTTTGTGTGTATTTGATCGCTTGGACGCGCCCGAAGCTCAAAGTGTACTTGGCTTGTCTGTTTTAGAGCACACCGCGCAGGCACGCGCACACACACACACACAGACACAGACACACACACACACACACATGCGCACACACAGACACAGACACACACAGACACACACGCGCACACACACACACACGCGCACACACAGACACAGACACACACACGCGCACACACACAGACACGCACACACACGCACACACAGACACAGACACACACACACACGCACACACACAGACACAGACACACATGCGCACACACAGACACACACACGCGCACACAGACACAGACACGCGCACACACAGACACAGACACAGACACACACAGACACACACACACATGCGCACACACAGACACAGACACAGACACACACAGACACACACGCACACACACACACGCGCACACACAGACACAGACACAGACACACACACGCGCACACACACAGACACGCACACACACGCACACACAGACACAGACGCACACACACACGCGCACACACAGACACAGACACACACACGCGCACACACAGACACACACGCGCACACACAGACACACACACGTGCACACACAGACACAGACACAGACACACAGACACACACGCACACACACACACGCGCACACACAGACACAGACACACACACGCACACACAGACACAGACACAGACACAGACACACAGACACACACGCACACACACACACGCGCACACACAGACACAGACACACACACACACACACGCGCACACACAGACACAGACACACACACGCACACACACAGACACAGACACAGACACAGACACAGACACACGCACACACACAGACACAGACACAGACACACACACACACACACACACACACACACACACACACACACACACTTCAGCCTGGGGAACAGCGTCTCTCGTGCGGATTGTACTTTCAACGTTTTATTATCAAACATGTCCCGCAATTTAGCAACAGTTAAGATGGCATTATACAACTGACGTTAAGTTTTGTTTAGGGAGGAACGAATGCGCGCCGCTGTGAAGGGAAGGAAGTTGTGCTAGAAGAAACACGGCTATAATCAATAGAAGCCAAAATCAAAAAAATTAAATAAACTTAGCTTAATATAACAGGCCTAAAGCGTAAGCAGCAGTTTGAACAGTTAGTTCTCTCTTCTATCATAATTAAACTGTTGCGCGTGCTGAAGCTCCACGTGAGTGCGATCTCGCTTCTGAATTGTGAATAGCAAAAATGCATCATAGACAAATGTTTGAATATTATTGCACATAAAAACAGCTGGCGAGATAATGTATATAAAGCAACAATAAATGTATGCGTGTTTTCTTAATTTCTCCAGCACCGACAGCAGAACCGATAACGTCAGAGCTTATCGATACTCCGGTCTTTCATAACTTAGATTTAATACCGAGTTTCGGTACCCATCCCTAGCGGTGAGTGGATTCTGACTCACTAAAGCTCCTCTGATTGGCCGCTGCGTTACAGAAACCAACAGATATGTCTCTGATTGGCTACAATGCACAACGCTGCAAAAACAGCACACACACACATTTGATTCTGAGCTGAGCCGGCTGTCCGGTTACTTTAGTTTTGTTGTTTATGTTTATTTAGTTGCTTCTTTCCAGAGTCTTGAACTTGGTCGCATACATACGTTTTCCTTAAATCATCCTGGAAACCCATTTTTTAAGTCTCGCGACCCAGGGTTTGAAAACCACTGCTTTAGACCATGCACTTAGATCGTTAAAATAGGGCCCAAAGATTGCCTTTTTATATATATTTAATGGTGCATTTAAAACAAGTAAGGCAAAAAGTAATCAAAATACTTTACCTAACATGAGTAACCCAGATTACATTATGTAACTAATCAGGAATACGATTTGTAAGCACTCTGGCTATAGGTAACTATAACAGGTTAAAGTTGGGAGGACTTTATCAGGCCGTTTGAAGGAAGTAACCAAACCCTGAGTGTTTTACAGCTGATGAAGCATGTGAGGAACGTCTGATAAGAGCTTTCCTGAAGATAGACGTGTGTTGGGTTTCAGGGTGTGCTTGTTCTTCAGGAAGATTAACAGAAGAAGTGCATCAAAGAAGCAACGAACGTCTTAATACGTCTCCAGCCATGAGTCTTCCTGAGGAAGACACGGGAATCATGCGCTCCACTCCATAAAGCTGTTTGCAATGCGTGTTATTGCCTTATAAACTGTTCTTGTGAATTACTGCAACCACATTATAACTCACATACACATAGTTACGCTTTAAAAGAGTGTAATGCATGATCTACACCCAGTTTTGTGTTTTATATCATGTGTTTTAAGGCATTATAATTTGCTGGTGTAACAACAAATATATGTGCATTATAAAGTATTAAAACTGTGGTTAGAGTTATAAATAAATGATTAATTGTTAAATAAAACATGTTCTAAAGCTAATTTAATGTCCTATATTATGTGTTTTAATGCATTAAACTCTATACTTCATAGTACTATAATGTAATATAATATGTAAAATTATATATATATATATATTTATATATATACACATACACACACTGTATATACACACACACACATATATACACCCACACACACACAAACACACATATACACACACACACACATATACACCCACACACAAACACACACACACATATATACACCCCCCCCACACACACACACACACATATATATACACACACACACACACACACATATATATACACCCCACACACACACACACACACATATATACACCCCCCCCCACACACACACATATACACACACATATATACACACACACACACAAACACACACACACACACACACACACACATATATATACACCCCCCCCCACACACACACACACACATATACACACACAAACACACACACACACATATATATACACCCCCCCCCACACACACACACATATACACACACACACACACACACACACACATATATACACCCCACACACACACACACACACACATATATACCCCCCCCCCCACACACACACACATATATACGCACACACACACACATATATACACCCCCCCCACCCCCCACACACACATATATACACCCCCCCCCCACACACACACATATATACACACACACACACACACACACACACACACACACACACACACACACACAGTAGTCAACATGTAGTAGATCATCAAAGTTAATCAATAAGAACACATTTAGGTTTCAGGACAACTTTGATAAAGTTTTGATCCACTTCAAATGTTGACTAGTATATATACTGTATGTATATAATTTTACATATTGTTGTTGCATTATATATTTTATTAGACAAATTATTATATTAAACAGCACATTGAATTGATTACAGAACATGTTTTAACATATAAATAATTTTTTGTTGTATTATTTTATGTGTTTTACTCCATTATACTCCATTAAAATTCATAACCATGTCCAGGTATACTATAATGCTATATAATATAGTATAGTATAATATATAATATAATATATGATAATATAGTATACTAATGCAATATAAATTGTAGTATAGCCTGTAATATATATAAAATTATTAAATCAAGGATATGATTAATAAATTAAAAGATAAGGCATTACAATATGTAAAATTGATATTTATAAGCAATTTCATATGCTGTATTATTTTTGTATTTTAATGCATTATTCTCCTTAAAAATTGTAACCATGAATAAGTAGTATAATGTAATATATTATGGATATAATATATTTTTTTTGTGATTAATCGCATCCAAAATAAAAGTTTGTTTACATAATATGTGTGTACTGTGTATATTTATTATGTACACACTCATACAGTAAATATTTTGAAAATATTTACATGTACTGTATATATTTATATAATTTCTATTATATATAAATATATTTAATATACAAACAACACATTTTTCTTAAATATATACATGTATGAGTGTGTATTTATATATACATAAATATACACAGCACATTATGTAAACAAAAACTTTTATTTTGGATGCAATTAATCGTTTGACAGCACTACATTTTTCTATTTTTTATGATATATAATATAGTATAATATAATAAATAAAAATATGCATTGCATTATATAAAATGCTATTAAAATGTCAATAAGAGCTGACGTTCATGCTGGATCTGATCTGTTCTGAAACACAAGATGATGTAAGGAGTCAGAACATCACACAGATGATAAGACACGAGTCCGACTGATGAGAGGTCACGACCCCGTAATCAATGACCAAACCGAGATGTCCAGGATCAGTCCGTCTGTCCGTCACAATATCTCCACGCAGCAGGAGATCAAGGTCTGTCTGAAACGGATTACGTCTGTCTGCATTCTCCAGGAATGAGCCACAGACGCATCTTTAACCTAGTCTCGCGTAGCCAGACGTCAGAAGATCTGGAATAGATAACCGCTTCCATTGGCCAAGTCCCGCCCACGATGCCGTTTGACTGACATGTCAAACAACCAATCATAGTGAGTTTCATTCAGCGTCACGTTTCGGGGCGTGGAAATGTCGTCACAATAACGGACCGGTGTGTGAAACCAGTGGTCGAATTGTAAAAAAAATTCAGGGGTGATGGTGTGGTTGGGGGGGGGGGGGTTCCTGTGGCTAATTTTACACAAGAGCTGATCAAATGTAAAAAAGAAAAACATTTTTTAACTTGAATGCAATGTAAGTCGCTTTGGATAAAAGCGTCTGCTAAATGCATAAATGTAAAAAAAAAAATTAAATGTAAATTTTTAAAAAGGTTTCTATTTAATGAAAAATTATCCTTATTAAATTAACTGTTATTTGTACTTTTTTTTTTTCCTTCTGGGGCCTCAAATAGAGGAACTTTGGTCAATACTGATAATTAAACAATATTTTGCTGAATGTGTTTTTGTGCTGGTTTAGGTCTGTCATGGATAAATAAATATGACAATAAACCCGCCAGTAGGTGGCAGCAAGTCCCTGTTTTAATAAATGACTTACTGAATCATTCATATCAAACGATTCGTTCAAAACGGCAGATTCAATAGAAACGAAACAAGTGAGTATCTGAATGAACCGTTGAATCACTGACTCACTCATTCACGGAATCAAACACCATGTTGCTATGCACTGTTGTATAAAACTAATAGCACATTTGTGCTCGCGTCCTCACGCACATGTGCTTATATACAGAACATTGTTTGTGCAATGAATATAAAAACTTAAAAACTCATACATGGGTATTTTTGGTTGCTGGAATTATAAGGGCATTCTAACTGTGCGTTCACACCAGACGTGACTTGTGCGAATAAATCACGCATTTCGCGCGTAGTTGGACGCTTGAACATTTTGAATTTACTCGCTATAAAGTATGAAGTATCGTACAGCTCCGGGTGTCCAGCAATGGCTATTTTGTCCTCCATTGTTGTTTCGGATTCCCTCCGCTCGCTACGTCGTAATCACGTCACTACTAGAGCAAGCTCCTGATTGGTTAACGCGGCGCGAATATCCGCCAGTTCAGATTTTTCAACTTGCGCGGCAAATGCCCGAAACGCTCAATTTGCGCCGCCTCATCTTTGCATTGTATCACCCGCGCTTAATGCTTCATTCGCGTCTGGTGTGAATGCACCTTAACTGTATTCTAATGGACGCAGTGAATGCTTTTGAACTCTCAAGACGTGTTTTTATTATTTTCTTTTTTTTCTTTTTCTCAAAGTTGGATATCATCAGCTCTGCTATCGTCTCTCGGTCACTCACAGTCACACACACATGTCAGGAGAATGTCTTTAAATTCTAATCAAGGAAAAATCATAGCTTCTGTTGTCTTTTTAAAGAACTTCAAAATTTGCGCTTTAACCATTTTGCGCGAAAAATGACGAAATTGCTTCTGCTTGTGCGCAGTACTGAGTTCTGATTGGCCAATCGCCGTTATTTAGTTCGTAAATGATCATAAGTAGAGAATTTTAACATTTCATGTGCATGATACGTAATACACAAAATTAATAATCCAAAGGGGATGGTAAGGGGGGATGGTGGTTTTACAGAGGGGATGCTTTTTGTCATTATTTTCGACAAAGGGGATGCCATCCCCCCTCAATTCGAGCCCTGTGTGAAACTCTCGGATGTATTTTAAAGATTCTATGCCGCGAACTTATGAATATTTCATATACTTTTGAAAATCCAGCGTTTAGTTGATCCTGATAAGCGCTCGTCGTCACCGTTGTAAACACGATGGCGTTCTTCTCTCGTGAGGGGGGGGGGGGGTTGGCGTCACGTCATCTTTGTTTCCCGGCGGAACGTTAAAGAACGCGACACACACGTCTCCCAGAACTCCGGTTTAATTCAACCAATCACAGGATGACTTCAGAACTCCTGAAGTGTCTCCAGATAAGTGTGCCATATGCATCAGACGTTTAGCCAGCGGTCCGTGATGTCTGAGGCTGAGACTATCTTTAACCAGCCCGGGTTCACTTTACTAGTCCTTCTGTGAGTGTTTTGGTGAAGATTTTCAACTGTAAGATGTTTTTAAAGTCTCTTCTGCTAACAAGCCTGCATTTATTGTATCCAAAGTACAGCAAAAACAGTAACGTATTTAAAAAATTAAAATAACGGTTTTCTATTTGAATATATTTTAAAATGTAATTTATTTCTGTGATTGTGTTTTTTAAAATGTTTTGAAAGAGTCTCTTCTGCTCAGCAAGGCTGCATTTATTTGATCAAGAATACAGTAAAAATTTTAAATATTATTATAATTTAAAACAGCTGTTTTCTATGTGAATATGTGTTAAACTATAATTTATTTCTGTGATCAAAGCTGTATTTTCAGCATCATTACTGCAGTCTTCAGTGTCACATGATCTTCAGAAATCATAATAATATGCTGATTTGCTGCTCAAAAAACATTATTATTATTATTATGTTGAGAACAGCAGAATTTTTTCAGGTTTCTTTGATGAATAGAAAGTTCAGAAGAACAGCGTTTATATGAAATAGAAATCTTTTGTGACATTATGAATGTCTTTATCATCTTTTGACCAATTTAAAGCATCCGTGCTAAATAAAGTATTAATTTCAGTAACACTTTATTTTAAAGTCTCTTGACTAACTGCGTATTAGCATGCATATTACTAGAATATTAGCCATTTATTAGTAGTAATTAAGCACATATTAATGCATTATCCTACATCCCTAATCCCTAAACTTAACAACTACCTTACTAACTATTAATAAGCTTTATTCAGGGAAAAGTCATAGTTAATAGTGAATAAGTGTTCCCTATTCTAAAGTGTTACCTTAATTTCTATAATTTCTCCCCCCCCCCAAAAAAAAACAAATAATAAAAAAATCTGACTCCAAGCTTTTGAAAGGTATAGTGTATAAAAAAAGCTTTTAATTTCAGATAAATGCTGATTTTTGGATGTTTCTATTCATCAAAGAATCCTGAAAAAAATCTACTTAGCTGTTTTCAACATAATAATAATAATAAATGTTTGTTGAGCAGCAAATCAGCATATTATTATGATTTCTGAAAGATCATGTGACACTGAAGACTGCAGTAATGATGCTGAAAATACAGCTTTGATCACAGAAATAAATTACAGTTTACTACATATTAAAATAAAAAGCAGTGCTTTTAAATAGTAAAAATATTTCAGAATATTACTGCGTTTGCTGTGTTCTGGCTCAAATAAACGCAGGCTTGGTGAGCAGAAGAGCCGTCTGACCCTCGAGGAACGGGCTGTTATTGTAAGCTGCTGGGAAAGCTGGCTAAATATTTAGTCTGACAGAAGCAGCAGTAATAAATCAGAGGTTTTTGTGAATAATCATCTGTTCATGTGTTTCAATAGGCCTTCTTTGGGTAATTAGATCATTTACTTATTCCCGGCGATCATCGATGGACCAAAATAAAGAATTATGCTTTTCCATAAACACCAGACACGGATGTGTCATGTGCAGTGTTGAGTAAGTTACTCTAAAAAAGTAATTAATTACTAATTACTAATTACATCTTCATCAGTGTACTGTATAAATTACTCTCTCCAAAAAGTATTTAATTACTTATTACTTTCTAAATCCCATATCAACCTCGACAAGGATAGACATGAAACAGTTATTAAAATTCTTTCAAATAAATAATAGATAACTACATAAATTATTCTGGTCACCCTTAAGATTATAGTGTAACTATGCCTCAATATACTCCTAATTACTGCTTATTAATACTTAGTAAAGTAGTTGTTAAGGGTAGATTAAGGATTTAGAATAAGGTCCTGCAGAATAAGACATTAATATGTGCTTTTTAAGTAATAATAAACAGCCAATTTAACAGTAATATTCATGCGAGTTAATAGTGAGAACTGGACACTAAAGTGTTACTAATATTCTTATTAATTAACTCAAAGTGTTTAAACGGTGCATAAAAAGCATGCATTTTAAGGTTAGACTTGTTAAATCCACTGTTGTACTGAGTATAAATGTTGTATACACAGTATTAAGTTCAATTACATAAGAAGTAACTGTAATTAAATTACAGGAAAAATAAGAGTAATCCCTTACTTTACTTTTTCAAGGGAAACGTAATTAAATTACAGTAACTAGTTACACCCAACACTGGTCATGTGACATGATATCCAGCGAGGATCGGTTCACACACCGTCTGTGAATGATTCTCAAACAACAGCCTCTTCAGGAGAATCAAACACAGAGCGGATGATGTTGTGAATGGTCTGATTGGTCGTGAGACGGACCGGACGGTCAGTGTGTGACGTGTGAGAAATACCAGGAATCATTAAACAGGTGGCAGAGCTCAGGTTATATCAGAGTACGGATGTGTTTACTTCACTTCCTCCGTTAGTGAATCTAACAAACACATGTTCAGATCACATTTCACATCAAAAAAAAAAATTATATATTTTGCATAAAGAAAATATGTTACTTCATTATTATTTTTTGCATTTAAAATACAGTTTGCATGAAGAAAATTAAATATTGCATAGAGGAAATTTTATACATTTATATAATTAAAATAATAATTACTAGATTTTGTAAAAAAATACATTTATATTTAGTTATTTTTGCATTAAAAAATATAGTTTGCATAAAGAAAAAATACATATTGTATAGAGGATTTTTTTTACATTAATATAATAATTTAAATATAAAGATGTGTTTGTTTTCATAAATAAATAAACACTACATAGAAAATTAATAGATTTTGTATAAAGAAAATTAATACATTTATTAGTTATTTTTGCATTAAAAATATAATTTGCATAAAGAAAATATGCTACATCATAATTATTATTTTTTGCATTAAAAATACAGTTTGCATAAAAAAATCTAAATATTGCATAGAGGAAATTTTATACATTAATATAATTAAAATATAAAAAATTATTTATTTTTATAAAGAAAATAAATAAATAAACAATACATAGACAATTAATAGAATTTATATAAAGAAAATGAATAAATTTATAATTAAGTTATTTTTGCATTAAAAAATAGTTTGCATAAAGAAAATATAAATATTGCATAGAGGAAATTTGATACATTTATATAATTAAAATATAAAAATGTATTTATTTTTATCAAGAAAATAAATAAACAATACATAGACAATATAAAGAAAATGAATACATTTATAATTAGTTATTTTTGCTTTAAAAAATATAGTTTGCATAAAGAAAATATGCTACATCATAATTATTATTTTTTGCATTAAAAATACAGTTTGCATAAAAAAATCTAAATATTGCATAGAGGAAATTTTATACATTAATATAATTAAAATATAAAAAAGTATTTATTTTTATAAAGAAAATAAATAAATAAAGAATACATAGACAAGTTTTTTATTATTATTATATAATAAATAAAAATAAAACAATAGAAAAAGAATAGAGCAAGCTAGTGTTAGAGGCCTTTTTTGTTTTTATTAATTGTATAATAAATAAAAAGAAAGATAGAATACGAAAATAAGATTTTTTTTGTTTGTTTGTTTGTTTTTTTAAGAAAACAAGCAGTTAGTAAATAAATAGAGTCTAAAAAGGGCACGTTTATTTTTATTTAGCAGCTTTATTAAGAGTATAAAGAGTAAAGAAAGTCTACACGAAACGTATTGAAACACAGTTCTTTCTTTACTCTTGTAATCTCACAAGCTGTAACACGTTCTCAAGTCTCACAGGTGACCTGTTTTGATCTGAAGAAAGCGAGTCGTCTCTGAAAGATGAGGAGTGTGTTCTGAACCCGTCCCGTCCTTCATTCACAGCCGCAGGGGCTGATGGGTATTTACGGCACGGCCATGTGCTCTGCGTTAACTCACATTCCTGCTGACAATCCCTGCCTCGTCTCCTCAAACGTAACGAGGCTAACGACTCACGACAGACCAATTCAACAGCGTGTTTCTCTACAGCTCTGTTTAGAACGAGAGGTTATTAAAGGAACAGAATAAAAACAATTTTCAATAACAGCTTCACACCTGCGGCGAGAACGAGCGAACGTGCTTTATCACAAAAATACAGAAAATATCAATAACTTTAACATTATTTATATGTATATTATTTTTGTATTATTTCCGTAAAATTACTAATATTATTTTACAATTTGAAATATATAATATAATATAAATGAATTAAAATAATAATAATATATTACTATTTATTAGTAGAAATATAATAATGCAAACTGTTAAATAAAAATTATAATTGTACATAATAAATGATTGTTTATCACAGTAAATGAAAATGTCAATAACTCTTAACATTTGTGCATTATTTATATGCATATTATTATTTTATGTATAGACAATAATTATTTTTTGTATTATTCACATAGAAATTCTAACATTATTCTACAATTTGATATAAATAAAATAATATATTACTATTTATAAGTAGAAATATAATACAAAACGTTAAATGAAAAATTATACTGTTATAAATTATTATATTATTATTTTTAGATTAAATGTTTCTATTACTAATTTCTAATAGATATTAAAATATTATAATAATATATTAATACTATATTTTTATCATTACTAGTAAAATACAAAATATTTTAAATAAACATAGATATTAAAATATTATAATAATACTACATTTTTTATCATTACTAGTAAAATACAAAATATTTTAAATAAACAGATATTAAAATATTATAATAATGTATTAATACTATATTATTATCATTACTAGTAAAATACAAAATATTGTTAAACATAGATATTAAAATATTATAATAATGTATTAACACTATATTATTATCATTACTAGTAAAATACAAAATATGTTTATATAAACATTTTTTTATGCAAATGTTTATATTATATTAATTATACAATTGTTTTCATACTATTTATTAAACTTCTATTATATACATATCTCCAAATCTTAAATAATAATAATATTCTATTAAATATTTCTATTATAAATGTCTATTTCATATATTATACATAATAAGCAATAGTTGATAAATCTTGTATTTATTTGTACTGTATTTGATATTTTATACGTATTTCTATTATAATGTCTATTTGATATATAACACATAATAAGCAATATTTGATAAAACAATACAAATCTTTGATTTTATATGTATTTCTATTATAATGTCTATTTGATATATAATACATAAGCAATACTTGATAAATCTTGTATTTATTTGTACTGTATTTGATATTTTATATGTATTTCTATTATAAATGTATATTACATATATAATACATAATAAGCAATAGTTGATAAAACAATACAAATCTTTGATTTTATATGTATTTCTATTATAATGTCTATTACATATAACACATAATAAACAATAGTTGATAAAACAATACAAATCTTTGATTTTATATGTATTTCTATTATAATGTCTATTTGATATATAATATATAAGCAATAGTTGATAAAACAATACAAATCTTTGATTTTATATGTATTTCTATTATAATGTCTATTTGATATATAACACATAAGCAATAGTTGATAAAACAATACAAATCTTTGATTTTATATGTATTTCTATTATAAATGTCTATTTGATATATAACACATAAGCAATAGTTGATAAAACAATACAAATCTTGTATTTATTTGTACTGTATTTGATATTTTACATGTATTTCTATTTTAATATATTATACATAATAAGCAATAGTTGATAAAACAATACAAATCTTTGATTTTATATGTATTTCTATTATAATGTCTATTTGATATATAACACATAATAAGCAATATTTGATAAATCTTGTATTTATTTGTACTGTATTTGATATTTTACATGTATTTCTATTATAAATGTCTATTACATATATTATACATAAGCAATAGTTGATAAAACAATACAAATCTTTGATTTTATATGTATTTCTATTATAATGTCTATTACATATATAATACATAATAAGCAATAGTTGATAAAACAATACAAATCTTTGATTTTACATGTATTTCTATTATAAATGTCTATTACGTATATAACACATAATAAGCAATATTTGATAAATCTTGTATTTATTTGTACTGTATTTGATATTTTATATGTATTTCTATTATAATGTCTATTACGTAT
>CM041812.1:30714808-30739808 GCA_023376895.1 Aspiorhynchus laticeps
GGGAGTCCATGGCGGATCCGGGGCTTCGGGAGGCCATGGCGGATCCGGGGCTTCGGGAGGCCATGGCGGAACTGGAGGCTCGGGAGACCATGGCCTATTTCTTTTGGGCGGCCATGGTGGGTCATGGATCTCCGTGGCCTTGGCTCTGGGCCCGGCCACCCAGGCAGAGGATATATAGCCCCCCCCCAAAATTTTCATGGGGAAGCTCCCCTCTGGTGGGCATTCTGGAGGAGCGGGCTCTTGAGGAGGCTCTGGAGGAGCGGGTTCTTGGAGGTGCTCTGGAGGAGCGGACACTAGGAGGCGCTCTGGAGGCGCGGGCCCTTGAGTGGGCTCTGGAGGAGCGGGCACTAGGAGATGCTCTGGAGGAGCGGGCACTAGGGGGCGCTCTGGAGGAGCGGGCACCAGGGGGCGCTCTTGCAGCGCGGAATCAGGACGGCTGGGCGGAACCAGCGGGAACTCAGGACGGCTGGGCGGAACCAGCGGGAACTCAGGACGGCTGGGCGGAACCAGCGGGAACTCAGGACGGCTGGGCGGAACCAGCGGGAACTCAGGACGGCTGGGCGGAACCAGCGGGAACTCAGGACGGCTGGGCGGAATCAGCGGGAACTCAGGACGGCTGGGCGGAACCAGTGGGAACTCAGGACGGCTGGGCGGAACCAGCGGGAACTCAGGAGGGCACTGGCGTGGAGCAGCCACTGGAGGGCACTGGCGTGGAGCAGCCACTGGAGGGCACTGGCGTGGAGCAGCCACTGGAGGGCACTGGCGTGGAGCAGCCACTGGAGGGCACTGGCGTGGAGCTGCCACTGGAGGGCACTGGCGTGGAGCTGCCACTGGAGGGCACTGGCGTGGAGCAGCCACTGGAGGGCACCTGCGAGGAACAGCCTCTGGAGGGCACTTGCGAGGAACAGCCTCTGGAGAGATGACAGGAGCCAGGAATCCTGAGGGGATAGCCTCATCCATTAGCTCCTGCTTTATCACGGGCGGTAGCCCAAACTTCACCGCGGCCAGCGAAACCCTCATAATCGCGGGCGGCGGTAGCATCATCGCCGCGGGCGACGGAACCATCTTCGTCGCGGGCGGCGGCATCATCCTCGCCGTGGACGGTGGAATTATCATCGCCATTTCGGGCGGCGGAACCATCATCGTCACTTCGAAAGGCGGAATCATCATCATCGCTTCGAGCGGCGGAACCATCATCGTCGCTTCAGGCGGCGGAACCATCATCGTCGCTTCGAGAGGCGGAATCATTTTCGACGAGGTTAAAGGCAGGTTGCCGATCCCCAAACCTCCTTTTCGGGGAACCAAAACTAACCGCCTCATCTTCGGTAATTGGTCTGATCTTCTGTTACGGAAACTGCCAGACACAAAGGTGAGTGTTGAAACAGTGAGTTTATTAACAGGATGGTGAGACGACAGTGGTGAGAGTCTTTGCGTGAGGTAAGTGGCTTTCTAGACGTATAGTCGACAGTGCGCTGGGATTCTGACTATGTCTCCGTCTCTTAGCAGGTTCGTGGCAGACAGGAATCCTAGAGAGCCCGTGAGTCTCTTGAGTCCACAGATATATAGGTATCTGGTAGTGAGAGGGAAGGCAGAGGGTAAGTATCTTCAGGTAAATAACACAGGTAAGTATACTCAGCTAGCATTCCGCTGTAGAGTGAAGGTCCGTGTAGTATCCACAGGGATCAACGTCATGGCAGCTTAGTGACTTTAAGATCAGACGATGACTGGAGTGAGGAGTGTGTTTAAGTAGAGCAGCTGTGATGATGAGGAGCAGGTGTACATGATAATTAATCAGGTGCAGGTGAGGGTGATCAGTGATGGTGGAATACGGGCCATTCTGTGACACTAACATGTTTGGTTGGTAAAATAAATGTAAATTCAAATCAGAGTGTCTTTGGATGTATTCTTGAGTCTATAAGGTAACAATAATATAATAAGATAACCTTGTTTGAAATGGGTTTGGCTAAAAGAAAATGTTGGTTTCGTCTATATTACTAGGTACTTATACTATATTGACTGGGTTAAATAGAATTGCATTACTAAAAAGAGACTAAAATACAATTTTCATTGACTAAAACTAGACTAAATGTCATCAGTTTTCGTCGACTAAAACTAGACGAAAATAGTCATGGATAATTCTGACTAAAATAAGACTAAAATGCTCAGACTTTTAGTTGACTGAAACTTGACTAGACTAAAAAGAGTATGAACGTGACTAAAACTAATAAAAACTAAAATGACAGCTTCACACAAAGACTAGACTAAAACTAAAATTAAAACAGGCCGCCAAAAACAACACATATATATATATATATATATATATATATATATATATATATGTCTAAGGTTCAATAAACTGTTTAATTTAAAAACCAAGACAGATTTTAACTATCATATTTACATTTATTTTACAATATTTACAATATTTTATTCTTATATTGTAATATTGTAAATAGAACAAAAAAACTATTATTTTATTTTAAATAAAATACAGTAATGTAATGATATGTGACGCTAGTATAGATGTCAACAAGTGCAACTTTCCAAATAAAACACACATGTAAACAACAACAAAACAAAATCTAACTACTGTTTAATATGTCAGGCTTTACAGGGTAAAATAAAATAATACAATAAAAATTAAAACACTTATTACTTTACAATTTTGATTAAAAAATAATAATAAAATTAACTAACATGCATTTTATTTTATTTTATTCTTATTTCTTTATTTATTTTACTCTTATTGTATATAATAAAAATGTAAATATTGTAAACATAAAAATAAATATATAATAAATAAGTAAAATACAATTATGTATTGTAAATAAAATATTAAATAAAAAAATAGTGCTACTCATTAGATAAACAGCTGACACGCTAGTACAGATGTCAACAAGTTAAACGTCCCGAACTAACACACTTTACTTTACAGACTGAAAAATGTGCCAAAAACATCCCGTCAGTTTCCAAATCTGAAAAACATTAACGCATAATTCAAGATGCTTGCCATCATTTTCACAGTAAAGGTGTCTGGTGTGTTGTGTTTCTTTGCTGTAGAAACATTCCCACAGCAAACGAGGCAAATAATAATTACAAGTGACGAAAAGTGGAGAAAATGCAGTTTAAGAGCAGCTGAGAGAAATGAGTCCAAGAGAATAATTCATGAGATAATCGTTTATTAATCAGATGAGCAGATCTCGAGAGTGCAGCGAGTGTTTTTGACATTCGGGAAAAATAGACAAAAAATTGTTTTCCACAGACATTAAACAAAACATACTGTATATTTATCAGATCATGTTTTATATATATATATATATATATATATATATATATATATATATATATATATATATATATATATATATATATATATCCAATATGTTTTTCCACACATGTGTGGTGTAAACCAGTTCTGTATTATTGTCGTCTTCGCAGCTGTAAAACCAGCAAACAACATTCTCTTTTGCATTGAACTTGTACAGAGAACAGAATCATCATTAAGAAGACATAAACTTGGGTTATTTACTGCCACGAATTGATAGCGGTCAGATAAGTATGATTTGAACCATGCCAGTGCCAACATGCCAACATCAACGCTGTGGTCGATAGCATCACAGCTTCACCGTTCAATCACAGCTTGTTCTGTGTTCATCTGCATGACTGTGTTTGGAGGATCTTTGCTGGTATTATTTGGCTCAAAGCTGTAATGTGTTCAGCAGATGAAGGGAAGAAAATGTGAATTTCATGGATGTTCAGATCTGCCTGTCATGCTGACGTCCCGTTCTCTCTCGTTTCTGACTCTGAATGATGCTCTGATTCATCACACAGAGACTTAAATCACTCAAACATGATACTGAACAAATCATTCTGGCTCGGATGAGGCGCTTTTGAAGTCAAACTTCTGCTGAATTCTGCATTAATGCATTGATTATTGATTCATAGATTTATTTTACAGTGTTTCACTGTTTAAAACTGACAGTGGCTGATATAAGGATGTGAACAATGTCCTTATTTGTGAAAAATGTCTTCATTCATTGTTATTTAAATAAATAAAAATATAAAATAAATATTTCAAATAATTATTCATTTAATTATCAAATAATTAAATGGATAAAAAACCGTTATCAAATAAATAAATAATAAATCAGTATCTGAAAAATAAATTAACAATTATCCTATAAATAATAATTATATAATAAATAAATATACAGTTTTTTTATTTATTGTGATTTTTTTATATTTTTAAATAATGATCAAATAAATAGCAAATAAATAAATACTGATTGAATGATTAATAAATGATAATGATCAAATAAATAAATAATAAATATAAAATTAAATAAATAGAGGAAATATCAGATAAATAAAAAATAAATCAATCAATATCTGAAAAATAAATGATTAATAATTATCTGATAAATAATAATGATCTAATAATTAAAACCTTATTTAACTGTCTGAAGAAATATAATTTTGTTTATTGTGATTTTTAAATATTTTTTAATGATAATAATTAAGGATTATTAAGGATTATATATATATATATATATATATATATATATATATATATATATCATGATTTTTTTATTGTATCAGATTATTATTTATTTATCAGATAATGATATTTATTTATTTATATTTATTTAATATAATATATTCAATTAATTTAATATTTCTTCATTCATTCATTCATTCAAAGATAATTATTATTTAATAATCCTTAATTATTATCATTAAAAAATATTTAAAAATCACAATAAACAAAATTATATTTCTTCAGACAGTTAAATAAGGTTTTAATTATTAGATCATTATTATTTATCAGATAATTATTAATCATTTATTTTTCAGATATTGATTGATTTATTTTTTATTTATCTGATATTTCCTCTATTTATTTAATTTTATATTTATTATTTATTTATTTGATCATTATCATTTATTAATCATTCAATCAGTATTTATTTATTTGCTATTTATTTGATCATTATTTAAAAATATAAAAAAATCACAATAAATAAAAAAACTGTATATTTATTTATTATATAATTATTATTTATCGGATAATTGTTAATTTATTTTTCAGATACTGATTTATTATTTATTTATTTGATAACGTTTTTTTATCCATTTAATTATTTGATAATTAAATGAATAATTATTTGAAATATTATTTATTTTATATTTTTATTTATTTAAATAACAATGAATGAAGACATTTTTCACAAATAAGGACATTGTTCACATCCTTATATCAGCCACTGTCAGTTTTAAACAGTGAAACACTGTAAAATAAATCTATGAATCAATAATCAATGCATTAATGCAGAATTCAGCAGAAGTTTGACTTCAAAAGCGCCTCATCCGAGCCAGAATGATTTGTTCAGTATCATGTTTGAGTGATTTAAGTCTCTGTGTGATGAATCAGAGCATCATTCAGAGTCAGAAACGAGAGAGGACGGGACGTCAGCATGACAGGCAGATCTGAACATCCATGAAATTCACATTTTCTTCCCTTCATCTGCTGAACACATTACAGCTGTGAGCGGCACACGGCCAAATAATACCAGCAAAGATCCTCCAAACACAGTCAGAGTCACATGACTTCAGATGAACACAGAACAAGCCGTGATTGAACTGTGAAGCTGTGACGCTATCGACCACAACGTTCTTTTAAATAGACTAGATAATTATGTTGGCATTTGAGGAAGTGCACTGGCATGGTTCAAATCGTACTTATCTGACCGCCATCAATTCGTGGCAGTAAATAACCCAAGTTTATGTCTTCTTAATGATGATTCTGGTCTCTGTACAAGTTCAATGCAAAAGAGAATGTTGTTTGCTGGTTTTACAGCTGCGAAGAAGACAATAATACAGAACTGGTTTACACCACACATGTGTGGAAAAACATATTGGATCCATAGCTTCCTGCAAATAGTGACTTATGAATGTACAGTACAACAGCACCAATCAATGGAGCCAAGCCTTCTACCATTGATGCTTGGCAGTGCTTTCTCTTTGATATACGTGACTGTATAAAGGAGTGACTTTTGTGTTTTTCTTGTCCTTCCCTCTCTCCCTCCCTTTTGACTGGACTTTGAGATATTGAGTATGTGTCTGTTGTTTTGTTATTTTTTGGATGTTATGTTATGTTATATTGTTGATAATTCGTGGCAGTGAATGAAGAGGTATCATACCAATCACAATGCAGCACGGAGTACCTCAAGGCTCAGTACTAAGCCCCTTACTTTTCTCGCTTTACATGTTAACCTTGGGAGATAGTGACTTTTGTGTTTTTCTTGTCCTTTCCTTCTCTCCCTCCCTTTTGACTATACTTTGAGATATTGAGTATGTGTCTGTTGTTTTGTTTTGTTATTTTTTGGATGTTATGTTATGTTATATTGTTGATAATTCGTGGCAGTAAATGAAGAGGTATCATACCAATCACAAGTGCAGTATGGAGTACCTCAAGGCTCTGTACTAGGACCCTTACTTTTCTCGCTTTACATGTTACCCTTGGGAGATATCATTATGAAACATGGTGTTAGCTTTCACTGTTATGCTGATGATACCCAGCTCTATATTTCTTCGCGACACGATGAAACACACCAAATTGCAAAACTAACGGAATGTATAGTTGATATCAAAAACTAGATGACTAGCAATTTCTTTCTATATATATATATATATATATATATATATATATATATATATATATATATATACATATATACACACACACACAAATATAATTAAATTAATTATAAATACATATAATAATTTTCTTATATAACAGAAATGTACCATGTAACGTTATATTTTATAAAATAAATATAGATACACAAACATATTTAGGATATTGAACAAATTTTACTCATATTTTATAAAAGCTAAAACATTGAATACTGATATTAAAAATTATTTTAAAAATGAAAAGTTAATTAACAGTTAATAAGTGAGTCATTGTGACTGAACCGAATCATTGCGACTGAACCGAATCATTGCGACTGAACCGAATCATTGCGACTGAACCGAATCATTGCGACTGAACCGAATCATTGTGACTGAACCGAATCATTGTACCTGAACCGAATCATTGTGACTGAACCGAATCATTGAGACTGAACCGAATCATTGTACCTGAACCAAATCATTGTGACTGAACCGAATCATTGCAACTGAACCGAATCATTGCAACTGAACCGAATCATTGTGACTGAACCGAATCATTGTGACTGAACCGAATCATTGTGACTGAAACATAAGTCTCTTAATATTAACTTATTGTTTATTGAACTGTTGTATAAAATCAATATCACATTTGTAATCATGCTTATTTTTGAAGAAAAAAAGGCATGAAATGTAAATATATACATTTTCTGCCCCCATATCTTGAATTCTGTGATCATTCTTAATGCATTAATAGACTGAATCATGCAGTGAAAGAACACACGTGCTCTGTTTAACCGCTTCATCATCACGTACACTAATGTATGCATGCACTCCGTAGGTGTTTTATTTGATTTTTGCAAAATACTCGATATTGTCAAATTGCACATCGTTAAAACAACAATTACGATATTATCGCAGACGGTATATATCGCACAACCCTGTCATTCCAAACAAAACCCCATCCAATGACTTCTCAACTTGTACAAGTGATAAAACACCCAAAAACAGCTAGTTTCAGTGGTTCATCCATCCCATGAACCCCGAGGAACCGATGTCAGTGTAATCTACAGCGAGCAGGACAGTAATCGAGTCCATCTCGACCCCTGCGTGGCCCCTGTTAACCCCACACCGGGGCCCGTCACAGGACACATGTGGCCCCTGTTGAGCGCTGATATAACAGCTCACATCTGTTCCTCGAGCTGTACGGGTCTGCGACGTGCGCCGCTACGTGCCACGGGACGACTTCCAGAGTCTATATCACCACGGTTCAGACCAGCACACTTTATAGAGGACACAACCAGATGTGACGCAGGTTTACACGCATATAAACGTTCACAGGCCTGTAGTCTGGACTGAAACGCTGCAAAAACACTGAACGTATCACATTTATTACACCGGCGCATTATTGTGAGTGAGAAAAAACATACAGCGTGAGCAGTGTTGAGTAACGTACTCTAAAAAACTCAGTTACTAATTACATCTTTGACAGTGTACTGTATAAATTACTCTCTCCAAATAGTATTTAATTACTTATTACTACACTCTTAATAATAAAGGTGCTTCATGATGCCACAGAAGAACCTTTTTGTCTAAATGGTTCCATAATGAACCTTTAAAGGTCCCATATTGTTAAAACTGAAATTTCCTGGCTTTTTTCATGATAACAGAGATCTAGGGGCTATGTAACTACCATATACATATAAATGCAGACAAAAACTCATCACCAAACACCAATGACTTGTACATATGGGTTCAGTCATGTTAGACACTTACAAAACTGTTGCTACAGAGATGAAATACAATTTTTAAATACATGAATTATGTTGCCAGAGTTTTGGAAGTGCATCTGTTCTAAAGAAGGGGGTGCCAATACTTTTGTCTATATAGTGTATGTACAAGTCATTGGTGTTTGGTGATGAGTTTTTGTGCATTTACAGTCACACCAGAGGTGTTAAACTGGGATTAGGACTTGGTTTTATGCAGACCAGTCAAGTTCTTCCACACTGACTGAATCAATCATTTTCTTTTTGAACCTTGTCTTATACACAGAGACATTATCATGTTAGAATAGAAAAGAGTCCAAACTGTTGCTATAATATTAGAAGCACACAATTTCCTACAATATCATTATATGCTTTAACATTAAGATTTGTAATCATAGAAATTACTAAAGTAGTCAAAGCTGTTCACTAGTTACCTGTGGTTGGCCTAGTCGTGCGTCACTCAGAAAACAGCAGGCCAATCAGAAGAGAGGCTCATGAATATTAATTAGACAGGACAAAATCGACCTGTTCTTAGCAGAGCTCCTCTGGTATTGCTCAAAAATAACTATTATTTTAATCATTGCCTTCCTGATTGTGAATCAGACTCACTGACTGACTGGATGAATGTCAGAAACAATATTAAAATGAAAGAAAAACATTAAAAGTAGCATAAATGACTCCTATGAACAGATTCTTAATTTGGTCAAGCAGACAAAAAGAGCTAGTGTTTGAATCAGACTAACAAATGGCTCACTGAATCTGAATAACTGACTGGATTATTAAAGAAAAACATTAAAAGATGATCAAAAATATGGATTTTTATGAACAAATGATACTTATGGAGCGATTCTTGAAATGGCCAGAAGAACCTGTCTGAAAAAAGACTCACTGAATCACTAAATCTGACTCACTTGCTTGATGACTGCCATAAATGTTATTTTTAACAAATATAAATAATTGACATTCTTATGAACAAATGACTCTTATGAACAAGGAGTCAAAAGGAGTCGCTGTTTGAATCAGATGACTCACTGAATCACTGAATCAGATGACTCACTGAATCACTAAATCTGACTCACTTGCTTGATGACTGCCATAAATGTTATTTTTAACAAATAATTGACTGATTCTTATGAACAAATTACTCTTATGAACAAGGAGTCATTAGGAGTCAAAAGGAGTCGCTGTTTGAATCAGATGACTCACTGAATCACTGAATCAGATGACTCACTGAATCACTAAATCTGACTCACTTGCTTGATGACTGCCATAAATGTTATTTTTAACAAATATAAACAATTGACTGATTCTTATGAACAAACGACTCTTATGAACAAGGAGTCATTAGGAGTCGCTGCTTGAATCAGATGACTCACTGAATCACTAAATCTGACTCACTTGCTTGATGACTACCATAAATGTTATTTTTAACAAATATAAATAATTAACTGATTCTTATGAACAAGGAGTCATTAGGAGTCAAAAGGAGTTGCTGTTTGAATCAGACGACTCACTGAATCAGAATTAAGACTCACTAATTAACTGACTGGATAGTTAAAGAATAAAAGATGATCATTTGTATGAACAAATTAGTTTATGAAGCGATTCCTGAATTGACCAAAAAGACCAGTGTGAGAAAAAGACTCACTGAATCATTCAATCTGACTCACTTTCATGATGACTACCATAAATGTTATTTTTAACAAATATAAATAACGGACTGATTCTTATGAACAAATGACTCTTATGAACAAGGAGTCATTAGGAGTCGTGAAAAAAAGAATCACTGAATCATTCAATCTGACTCACTTATAATAAATAAGTCAAACTCAATAATCAAATCGGTTTTGTTTAAGTTATGAGTTATGAGAATGGATTGTGTTTGAGGAATATATTTCAGAGCTTATATAAACATTAAATTTGATTAAGACAATCATGCATTTGGCTCCATGTTGTTTGGAAAGTTTCAGTGACTAACATCAAACTTTGAATCACTCACAACAAGCGAAATACCCACAATCCCCTGGGATTATGAGTCAAAACACAAGAACAAATGTTTTTCAGAAAGGCCATGAACATACTGAAGTATGCAGACACAAGATGCCTCAACACTCGGCTTTAAAGTCCGTGTAAAGTGATATTAAAATATGTGTTAAAAGTTAGTCACACAACAGAAAAGTGTGTTATTAACCACCCAGCCAAATTTGAATGATTAAAAAAAAACGCCAAGTAACTCAAATAAGTTATCTTATCTTTGAAAAATAAGCAGGAGTCTCTGAGCCCAAACCCTGGGGGCGTGTCCGCTGTCTGCGCTGAAACCACGCCCACTCGCTGAAACCACGCCCACTCGCTGAAACCACACCCACTCACTGAAACCACGCCCACTCGCTGAAACCACGCCCACTCGCGGGAAAGCGTCCGTCTCTCTAAATACCGCTACAAGCTGAATGGACGCTACTGATGCTACCTTTAGTAGCTTGGATTTATACAGCCATATATGTTAGAGCGTGCAAGTTCGTTATTTAATTGTTGACAGTGAGTTGAAACTTCTCGTCGTCAAGGCGAGCGTGGCTCATGGTTGCTTAGCAACAGCAAACACCACGAGAGCGCCAGCTCCGTTGCGCTTTGAAAGAGAAAGCGGTTCAGCTCGCGTTTCTAGATGCGAATTGTGAACGCTGCATGTTTTTAAATCGTATGTATTCTGGCACATATTGATGTCTCTGGGCGAAGACCCGGGTATCATTCACCCTAGAACCGTCCCATGCCTAGAATCTGTATATCTAACATCACAGACATTCAAAACGACAAACTAAGAGCTTTACCTCTCAATATAGTCATTATAGTGTTAGGGGCGGGGCCACACTCGAGCCACTGTTTTAGCCCCGCCCACAAAACACAGAATTGGCGAAAAACTGTTTAACTCCACAATTCAGCACTACATAGTCTTTGTAATGCGTTTCAGCAATACATTTATAACATTTATAATGTGTTTAGAAACAATTCTCTTTACACGGACTTTAACCTAGGGCTGCACGATTATGACAAAAATCATAATTGTCGATTATTCCCTTGAGATTGTAATTGCGATTATTTTGAACCTTATTTTTATATAAAATATATATTTAAAAAAAGGCACTCTTCCTGAACTTTAATTGCTTCTCTATAGCATTGAGCCTCAAATGTCAACTATACATGTTTGGTTTCTTCTTTAAACAAAACAAGGTAAAATTATGCATGGTATAATAATGATATACTAAACTCCAGACTAACACTGGAGAGCAGTGGCACCAGCACTGAACATGTGATATTACACGTCTTGTCTGTTAGAAATGCACATTAGAACAGGAGCTTGAGTCGAGATGCAGATGTATATTGTGAAAACTGTAACAGCCTCATCTTTTATACATAACCAAAAGTACAGCACCTCATTACCGTGGTAAAAACGTAGCCTAACTATATGGTTTCTATGGTGTTTGCATTGAAAAACAGTAGCCTAAAGACATTCAGTCAATCACAAATCCACATCAACTGATAGAATAATGTAATTATATTCCATTACTCCTTTAACATATTTAGTATATTAATAATACTCAATATGAATATCCTACTGTTCCATTGTTACGTTAGTGTCACTACAGTAAAACTATGGTAAATGTGGGTGATTTGTGGATTGAAACGTCTTGTAACTTGATTGTTGTTGCACTGTTTCTGCATCAGTGTTGATGAGAATAACAGCTCTGATTTATTTGGCTTTAAAAAGACGTGATTTGTTCTGGAGAACTCTGTGTTGAACTCGAGTGCTTCTCACTGGATTTCACAGCGTTGTTTCACTGTAATAAAAGCTTTTGACACGTTTGGTGTTTAACACATCTATCATGCACAACAGAGTGACTATCAGTTAGACAACATGTCTTTTATCCAGTGTGTTTGAGTTTGTTAAACCCCGCGCTGCAAACACCTCTTAAGCACAGAATAATGCAAGTGGGCATTTTTAATTGTGCAGCCCTACTTTAACCTCAAACGTGTGCTGAACCACGACAGAACGAGACTCTAACGACTGTGTTAATCAAGCTTAATTAGAC
Organism: Aspiorhynchus laticeps; assembly: GCA_023376895.1. Lineage (NCBI taxonomy): Eukaryota > Metazoa > Chordata > Actinopteri > Cypriniformes > Cyprinidae > Aspiorhynchus > Aspiorhynchus laticeps. The sequence goes on from CM041812.1 coordinate 30,727,329, forward strand.
GAAAGGATCCTCATTAGACGACTCACCCGTCATTAGAGCAGGTCAGAAACTCCTCTTTAATTTTGGGATGCCAGCAGCCATCGTTCAGCATCGCTGTGTGACCCTACAAGAGGACAGAGCACAGATTAACATCAAACTACAGTACATCTGAATCATACTCAAAAATACATCTGAATAGATTTAAAACATAAATAAATAAACTAATAGTTTCAATCATAAATAAATAAACAAACACATACATACATACTCAGTAAAATACCAATAAATAATTTCAATAATATTAATAAATAAAATTAAAATCTAGATAGATCATTTGAATCATTAACAAATAAATTAAATATAATTATAATAAATTTATTTGAATCAGATTAATACATCTGGATACAATTCCAAAAGTTTGGTTCATATTAATAAATAAATAAAATCTGAATTAAAATCGAATAAATAATTTGGATCATATTAATACATCTGGATACAATTCCAAAAGTTTGGTTCATATTAATAAACTAAATAAATAAAAATAAAATCTGAATTAAAATCTAATAAATAATTTGGATCATATTAATAAAATAAATATAAACGTTTAATACTATTCCAATAAATAATTGAATCACATTAATATATAAATAAAAATAATATCTGAATAATAATTGAATTATATTAATAATTTGAATTATATTAATATATAAAAAAAATTTTTTATAATATTTTATATTTATTTTTGTAATAATTAAAAAAAAGAAAAAAAAGTTTGAGTCAAATAAATAAATACTAGAAAAATAATAAATAATTTGAATTATGTTAATAAATAAAAATAACATTTTGCACAATTCCAATGCATAATTTGATTCATATTAATACATACATAAAAATAATATCTAAATAAAATTACAATGAATAATTGAATCATATAAATAAATAAATAAATAAATAAATACTAGAAAAATAATAAATAATTTGAATAATTTAAATCATGTTAATACATAAATAAAAATAATATTTGCACAATTCCAATGAATAATTTGATTCATATTAATGCATACATAAAAATAATAATTACAATAAATAATTGAATCATATAAATAAATAAAAATCTGAATAAAATTACAATAAATAATTTGAATCAGCGTCAGCACGTCAATAAAGCTGATTATATAATATAATACATTGTTTGGTCTTACTATGGATGATTAATCAATGTAAATTATCCAAAAAATGATACTTTAGAATTATTTATATCTTTCTTAATAAACACCACTACTAATAAACATCAGCCTAACATTAATAAAACAATGTTCTGTCCTACAATATTTCCTAATGAATGAATACTGACGTTAAAGTGTTAATTTAGACACAAGAAAAGAACATCAGATGCTTTTATAAAGTCATTCTGAGAGAATAAATAAAGCTGTCAGCGATCGTCGGTAATTATGAGCACATGCTGCATTGTTTAAAGCCATTCATTCGCCGCATCATAACAAATATGTTCTGAATATTTATTGCAGCATGTGTTCTGTGTTTGACCTTCAAGACACACACACTGGCCTCATGAGACACAAACACAGATTCAGAGCAGATATCTGCTCCGTCCTCACGTGATTTGACTCAGAAACACAGATTCAGAGCAGATATCTGCTCCGTCCTCACGTGATTTGACTCAGAAACACAGATTCAGAGCAGATATCTGCTCCGTCCTCACGTGATTTGACTCAGAAACACAGATTCAGAGCAGATATCTGCTTCGTCCTCACGTGATTTGACTCAGAAACACAGATTCAGAGCGGATATCTGCTTCGTCCTCACGTGATTTGACTCAGAAACACAGATTCAGAGCGGATATCTGCTTCGTCCTCACGCGATTTGACTCAGAAACACAGATTCAGAGCAGATATCTGCTCCGTCCTCACGCGATTTGACTCAGAAACACAGATTCTGAGCGGATATCTGCTCCGTCCTCACGCGATTTGACTCAGAAACACAGATTCAGAGCAGATATCTGCTTCGTCCTCACGTGATTTGACTCAGAAACACAGATTCAGAGCGGATATCTGCTTCGTCCTCACGTGATTTGACTCAGAAACACAGATTCAGAGCAGATATCTGCTCCGTCCTCACGCGATTTGACTCAGAAACACAGATTCAGAGCAGATATCTGCTTCGTCCTCACGAGATTTGACTCAGAAACACAGATTCAGAGCGGATATCTGCTTCGTCCTCACGTGATTTGACTCAGAAACACAGATTCAGAGCAGATATCTGCTCCGTCCTCACGCGATTTGACTCAGAAACACAGATTCAGAGCAGATATCTGCTTCGTCCTCACGCGATTTGACTCAGAAACACAGATTCAGAGCGGATATCTGCTTCGTCCTCACGCGATTTGACTCAGAAACACAGATTCAGAGCAGATATCTGCTTCGTCCTCACGCGATTTGACTCAGAAACACAGATTCAGAGCAGATATCTGCTTCGTCCTCACGCGATTTGACTCAGAAACACAGATTCAGAGCAGATATCTGCTTCGTCCTCACGAGATTTGACTCAGAAACACAGATTCAGAGCAGATATCTGCTTCGTCCTCACGCGATTTGACTCAGAAACACAGATTCAGAGCGGATATCTGCTTCGTCCTCACGAGATTTGACTCAGAAACACAGATTCAGAGCAGATATCTGCTTCGTCCTCACGAGATTTGACTCAGAAACACAGATTCAGAGCAGATATCTGCTTCGTCCTCACGTGATTTGACTCAGAAACACAGATTCAGAGCAGATATCTGCTTCGTCCTCACGTGATTTGACTCAGAAACACAGATTCAGAGCAGATATCTGCTCCGTCCTCACGTGATTTGACTCAGAAACACAGATTCAGAGCAGATATCTGCTTCGTCCTCACGAGATTTGACTCAGAAACACAGATTCAGAGCAGATATCTGCTCCGTCCTCACGCGATTTGACTCAGAAACACAGATTCAGAGCAGATATCTGCTTCGTCCTCACGAGATTTGACTCAGAAACACAGATTCAGAGCGGATATCTGCTCCGTCCTCACGTGATTTGACTCAGAAACACAGATTCAGAGCGGATATCTGCTTCGTCCTCACGTGATTTGACTCAGAAACACAGATTCAGAGCGGATATCTGCTCCGTCCTCACGTGATTTGACTCAGAAACACAGATTCAGAGCGGATATCTGCTTCGTCCTCACGCGATTTGACTCAGAAACACCGATTCAGAGCGGATATCTGCTTCGTCCTCACGAGATTTGACTCAGAAACACAGATTCAGAGCAGATATCTGCTTCGTCCTCACGTGATTTGACTCAGAAACACAGATTCAGAGCGGATATCTGCTCCGTCCTCACGTGATTTGACTCAGAAACACAGATTCAGAGCGGATATCTGCTTCGTCCTCACGCGATTTGACTCAGAAACACAGATTCAGAGCAGATATCTGCTTCGTCCTCACGCGATTTGACTCAGAAACACCGATTCAGAGCGGATATCTGCTCCGTCCTCACGTGATTTGACTCAGAAACACCGATTCAGAGCGGATATCTGCTCCATCCTCACGTGATTTGACTCAGAAACACAGATTCAGAGCAGATATCTGCTTCGTCCTCACGTGATTTGACTCAGAAACACAGATTCAGAGCAGATATCTGCTTCGTCCTCACGTGATTTGACTCAGAAACACAGATTCAGAGCGGATATCTGCTCCGTCCTCACGTGATTTGACTCAGAAATGTATTGTAAGGACGGATCACGCATCATTTCCTGTCAGTCAGTGACTAAACAGGAAACAAAAGAGGGTTTGTTAGGAGCTACTGACCAATATGACTGACCGCTAATAACACCCATACAAACTATTAAATATTGCTTTTGTTAAGTGAAATAAAATATAAATATAAAACTAAAGTACTCTAGTACTTCAATTATTTTTTAAGCTTAATTATTTATTATTTTTTATAGTTGTTTTTTTAATAATTTTTTTTTTATGTTTTTGAAAGTCTTTTCTTCAGAATCAGAATGAGCTTTATTGGCCACGTATGTTTACACATATCAGGAATTTGTTATAGTGACAAAGCTCCACAGTGCAACAGAATGACAGCAACGGGACACAGGCAACAAAAGAACAATATACAAATATACAAATAGGCAATGTACAAAATAGCAAAAACACTATGCAATACAGACAATCATGTGTGTACAGGTCTGGTGTACAGGTGTGGTGAATAAATATTGTAAAATAGTGTTGTGTGTTCCACGTTTAATGTCAAGTGTTCATGAGATGGATAGCTTGGGGGAAGAAACTGTTCCTGTGTCTGGTCGTTCTGGTGCTCAGAGCTCTGTAGCGTCGACCAGACGAGGGAGTGTGCTGGGTGTGAGGGGTCCAGAGTGATTTTGCCAGCTCTTTTGGTCACTCTGGATCAGTACAGTTCTTGTAGAGTAGGGAGGGGTGTACCAATGATTCGCTCAGCAGTCCGGACTACCCTCCGTAGTCTTCTGAGGTCAGATTTGGTAGCTGAGCTGAACCAGACAGTTATTGATGTGCAGAGGACTGATTCAATGATGGCGGAGTAGAACTAGCAGCTCCTGTGTCAGGTTGAACTTCCTCAGCTGGCGAACGAAGTACAACCTCTGCTGGGCCTTTCTCACAATGGAGTCTATGTGATTGTCCCACTTCAGGTCCTGGGAGATGGTGGTGCCCAGGAACCTGAATGACTCCACTGCAGTCACCGTGCTGTTCATGATGGTGAGTGGGGGGAGAGCAGGGGGGTTTCTCCTGAAGTCCACGATCATCTCCACTGTTTTGAGCGTGTTGCACCAGACTGCACCAGACAGCCAGCTCCTTAGCCTCCTGTCTGTAAGCAGACTCGTCACCGTCCTGAATGAGGCCGATAAGTGTGGTGTCGTCTGCAAACTTCAGGAGCTTGACAGAGGGGTCTTTAGATGTGCAGTCGTTGGTGTAGAGGGAGAAGAGCAGTGGGGAGAGAACACAGCCCTGAGGGGCGCCAGTGCTGATCGTACGGATGCTGGATGTGTATTTGCCCAGCCTCACTAGCTGCTGCCTGTCTGTCAGGAAGCTGTTGATCCATTGACAGACGGAGGTAGGGACAGAGAGCTGTGTCAGTTTATTCTGAAGGGTGTCCGGGATGATGGTGTTAAAAGCGGAGCTGAAGTCTACAAACAGGATCCTCACATAAGTCCCTGGTCTGTCCAGATGCTGCAGGATGAAGTGCAGTCCCATGTTGACTGCGTCATCCACAGACCTGTTTGCTCTGTAGGGTCCAGTGGAGGCCTTCAGATAAACCAAAACCAGTCTTTCAAATTATTTCATGAACACAGACGTTAGAGCCACAGGTCTGTAGTCATTAAGTCCAGTAATTTTGGGTTTCTTTGGGACGGGGATGATGGTGCATGAGGGGATTTCGCACAGCTCCAGTGATCTGTTGAAGATCTGTGTGAAGATGGGGGCTAGCTGGTCAGCACAGGATTTAAGGCAGGCTGGTGACACACCGTCTGGGCCTGGTGCTACACCATCTGGGCCTGGTGCTTTCCTCCTTTTGTTCTTTATTACCCCTTTTCCACCAAGGCAGTTCCAGTGCTGGTTCAGAGCCAAAGCCTAGTTTCAAACCGGTTCTTTGTCTTTCGACACCCAAAGCACCAGCTCCGAACCAGCAAAAGCGGTTCGTAAGTAGCACCAAAACATTGCTGGGCTAGAAGGAAGAACCGCTTGCGTCAGGGGCTGTGGCTGGGGTTACCGTGAACAACAAGACGAACAGAAACTTTGGACCGCCATATTTAAAATAGCAGCTAAACACGGACACGTTGGAATCGCCATGTTTGGATGACGATGTAGATTCACAAAGCCATGAACGTCAATAACACAACATCCGCCATTGTTGATAGTTTGTTTAGGCTTGTTCGGGATGGATCGGCGCTGCGCGGAGGCATCGGGGTGCTGCGGGAGCGACTGGAAAGCTGACGGCTCTTTATGCTTTTGGATCGCTCTCGCGGTGCTTTAGTGTGTTGTGTGCCGATCGATCTGCGTGGCGCGATGCACCTCGAACAAGTCTGTTGTGTTTGGCGCTGCTGCGCTAGTGAAATGAAACATGAAACGTATTCAGTGACGTAAGACCTGGCTCTGTATTGGCTCTCTAGCCTGTGGAAAAGCAACCGGTTCTTAAAGGGCTCGCGAGTCGAACCAACTAAGAACTGGCAGTAGCACTGGCTCTGAACTAGCACCTGGTTCCTGCTGGTGGAAAAGGGGGTATGTGAAGACCTGCCGCACATCATCTTCACTTATTTTCAGTGCAGGTGTGGGGGAGAGGGGGGGTTGCTGGAGGTGTTAATGGTTGTGTGGAGAGGTGTTCAGGGCGGGTGTGGGGTGTTTTTTCAAACCTGCAGCAAAAGACATTCAAATCATCTGCTAGTTGTTGATTCTCCACAGTGCTGGGGGATGGTGTCTTGTAATTTGTAAAGTCTTTCAGACCTTTCCACACTGAAGCAGAATCACTGGAAGAGAACTGAATCCTTAGCTTGCCAGAATAATTCCTCTTTGCCACCCTGATCTCCTTTTCCAGTGTGTATTTGGCCTGTTTATACAAGACTTTATCCCCCATCCTGTAAGCATCTTCTTTGGCCTGACGGAGCTGTCTGAGTTTTGCTGTGAACCATGGTTTGTCGTTGTTGTAGGTTAAACGAGTCCTGGTAGGAATACACATATCTTCACAGAAACTGATATATGATGTTACAGTCTCTGTGAGCTCGTCCAGATTGGTGGCAGCAGCTTCAAAAACAGTCCAATCAGTGAGGTCAAAACAAGCTTTTAGATCTTGCTCTGCTTCAACAGTCCATCTTTTAACAGTTTTTAATACAGGTTTAGCAGATTTAAATTTTTACCTGTAGGTCAGTATAAGATGAACTAAACCGTGATCAGAGAGTCCCAAAGCTGCTCGTGGGACAGAGTGATATGCATCCTTTATCGCTGTGTAACAGTGATCCAATATATTACTGTCTCTGGTGGGACATGTGATGTGCTGTCTGTATTTTGGCAGTTCACGTGAGAGATTTGCTGTATTAAAGTCACCAAGAATGATTAAAACAGAATCCGGGTGTTGTTGCTCAGTCTCTGTGATCTGATCAGCGAGTTTCTGTACAGCTGATCTCACGTTCGCGTGCGGTGGAATGTTAACATGAACGAACAGAACTCCCTTCTCAGCAAGGCTGCATTTATTTGATCAAAAATACATTAGAAATTGTGAAATAATATTACAATTTAAAATAACTGTTTTCTATGTGAATATATTTTAAAATATAATTTATTCATGTGATGCAAATCTGAAAATGTTTTTTTTAGCTTAATTATTTATTGTGCTCTTTTTCTTTTCATTAGTTGCGTTTTTTTAATAATTATGATTTTTTTATGTTTTTGTACGTTTTTTCTTCTCACCAAGGCTGCATTTATTTGATCAAAAATACATTAGAAATTGTGAAATAATATTACAATTTAAAAAACCTGTTTTCTAATGTGAATACATTTTAAAATATAATTTATTCCTGTGATGCAATCTGGATTATTATCATTAGCGCTCTATTATTAATAATGGTTGTTGTTATTATCAAAGTTGAAAGCAGTTGTGCTTCACAATATTTTTGTGGAAAATCTGATATATTATATTTTTCAGGATTCACAGATGAATAGAAAGTTCAAAAGAACAGCATTTATTTAATTTATTAAATATTTTGCAACATTATAAATGTCTTTACTGTGACTTTTGATCCATTTAATGTGTCCTTAATGAGTAAAAATGTAATTTTTTGGTTTTTCAACTAAATATCACTTACCCCAATGTATCTCAGTTTCAATAAAAATATTAGTCAGCATAACTGTTTTCAACATTGATAATAATCATAAATTATGAGCAGCAAATCAGCATATTATTATGATTTCTGAAGGATCATGTGACACTGAAGACTGCAGTAATGCTGAAAATTCAACTTTAAATCACAGAAATAAATTACATTTTGTGAACGGATTAAGATAGAAAATCATTATTTTAAAAAGCAATAATATTTCACAATTTTTAATGTGTTTTTGATTAAATAAATGCAGCCTTGGTGAGCAGAAAGTTCTAATCACCCCTCATAAAAACATCAAAAACACAATTTCTAAAAAATAAACATTAAAATATAAAAATGAAAACGCAATATTAATGCATACTACAATAGTACACAAGTGTGTGTAGCGTATGCCAAGTGTGCTCACATGTGGAAGTAATAACTATGATAATAAAACAGACTGCATTCAAGTATTTCTGTTATGGACGTCCAGTTGGCATCTTACAGCAAAACAAGACATTGACAATGATTGAAGAAAACAATATTTATGTCTGATGCTGAAATGCTCTCGCTAGGGTACATAACAAACCCAAAGCTAATTCAATCAAAGCCGGTTTGTCACACTACATTAGTGACGCTAGCATCGGTCATCCAGCCGAGGGACGGTGTGTCTGTGGACGGACCGAAGGACCAGGTGCAATATTTAGTGTGTGCTGACCTCTCTGATGTAGTTCATGTACACCTCATTATGCCTCGGTCAACAAACAGCGTCCAGATGCAGCAAACAAACAGAGCGTGAGAACTGAGAAACTCTCCGAGCAAGCAGAGCAGATACTGAGAGCAAAAAACATCTATATGATGCATGCTTTGTCTCTTTCTGACCCTTATAATTAAAGAGACAGTGCACCCAAAAATGAAAATCCTGTCATTTACTCATCCTCAAGTAGATCCAAACCTGTATGAATGTGTTTGTTCTGAACACAAAGGAAGATATTCTGAAGAAAGTTTGTAATCTGGCTGTTTTGGGACACCATTGACTTCAATAGTAGGAGAAAAATACTGCTCTGTTTCCCTCATTCTTCAGAATATCTTCCTTTGTGTTCAGAACAAACACATTCAGACAGGTTTGGATCTACTTGAGGATGAGTAAATGATGACAGAATTTTCATTTTTGGGTGAACTGTCCCTTTAAGGTTTCTATATGCAAATGAGTCTTTAAAGTTACCTTGGTATTGGCCATGTCCACAATATACTGATCTCCTTTGATGCACTCGAGGACCTGGAATCCGTCGCGGTCCAGAACTTTGGCCTGAGAGTTTCCAGCCACCACCAGAATAACATCACCGGTGATACTGTACTGCAGAGACCTGATCTGATGACTGCAACACACACACACGCACACACACAGACAGACACACACGCACACACAGACGGACACGGACACACACGCACACACACACGCACACACACACGAGACACACACAGAGACAGACACACACGCACACACAGACAGACACACATGCACACACAGACAGACACACACGCACACACAGACAGACACACACGCACACAACACACACACACAGACACACACGCACACACAGACAGACACACACACAGACACACACGCACACACACACGAGACACACACAGACAGACACACACGCACACACAGACAGACACACACGCACACACAGACAGACACACACGCACACACAGACAGACACACACGCACACACAGACAGACACACACGCACACAACACACACACACACACACACACACAGACACACACGCACACAACACACACACACAGACACACACACACGCACACACACAGACAGACACACACGCACACACAGACAGACACACACGCACACAACACACACACACACACAGACACACACACAGAGACAAAGACACACACAAAGACACACACACACAGACAGACACACACAGACACACACACAGACACACACACACAGACACACACACACAGAGACACACACACAGACACAGACACACAGACACACACACACACACACACACACACACACAGACAGACACACACAGACACACACACAGAGACACACACACACACACACACACACACACAGAGACACACACACAGACACACAGACACACACACACTTAACTTAAATTTTTTTTTTTATTAAAACAATTTAAAAAACAGAATTTATTGTAAAAGTAGTATAGTAATTATTAAATATTTAAACGCATACTTTTTAATTTTATTTTATACTATAACGTATTAATGCCTTCACTTTAACTACATAAAATCATAGACTGTGCAAATACAAAATTAATCAATACATTTTTTACATATATATATATATATCTCTATATATATATATATATATATATACACACACATACATACATGTATAAATTTAGGTATAAATATTTTATATAAAAATCATTTTAATTAAAATATTAAAATCATTATATTAAAAATGATTAAATATAAAGTTGGTTTATATATATATATATATATTCACCCCAAAATAAATAAATAAATAAGAATAGATAAATTTATTTTGCTTTATAGAAACTATTAATGGTAATAAGGCTGTATTTTCTTCAAATAGACAGACTGATTAATACTTAAATAATATTTTTATTGTATTACTTTGGTGTGATATATATGGTATGATATTCTATTCCTATAATAATTAATAATATGCATTAAAAATTATTTGATTTTGACAATGTGCTTACTTTTCATAAAAATAAGGTCAAATATATTAATGGTCTTAGTTCATCCTGACATTTTACTTTTCTTTTATTCTCATCACTTTAATGCAATAACTCTTTATTAAATCAATTATAAGCTGCACTACAAACACTACCATGATGCATAAATAATATCTAAATAATATTTGTGACCCTGGAGCACAAAAGCAGTCATAAGTAACAGGTATATTTGTAGCTATAGACAACAATACATTGTATGGGTCAAAATTATACATTTTTCTTTTATGCCAAAAATCATTAGGATATTAAAGATCGTGTTCAATGAAGATATTTAGTACATTTCCTACTGTAAATATATCAAAACTTAATTTTTGATTATTAATATGCATTGCTAAGAACTTAATTTGAACAACTTTAAAGATGATTTTCTCAATATTTAGATTTTTTTGCACCCTCAGATTCCAGATTTTCAAATATTATCCTATCATAACAAACCATACATCAATGGAAAGCTATTTATTCAGCTTTCAGATGATGCATAAATCTCAATTTTGAAAAATTGACACTTATGACTGGTTTTGTGCTCCAGGGTCACGGAGAGAGCGTGCTTCACTGTCATTAAAAAAACTAAAGCAAAACGTATTAAAGGTCTTAAAAAACGTCTGGATTTTAAATCTAGCTGCATTTCTTAGTTCTGGTGTGTAATGTGACCCAGCCGTGTGCTGATACAGTACAAGCACAAGATAACAGTGTAATCTGTGCAAACGGTTAGAAGTGATTCATCATCTCTGCGCTGTTTGAGAGTGAACCGAGCACAATTAGAGTCAGATTGAGCGCTTCGGTCCTGGAGAGACTGTAAACGTGACTCTGTGAAGAAAACACGGTCATCATGTATATTTCTGTTACCCTCTGTGGGTCAGCGGCTTTATGGGCTCCACATGGTCCGTGTGTTATCTTTGGCCGCTCTGCTGGTTAAAAGATGCCACCGTACCTGGGCTGATGAACTCGTTAATGTGCCGTGACGCTTTAGTAAATCACACTCGGGCTCAGTCAATTACAGCTCAACATCTCCAGACAACTGGGTTCCACTTTTAGGAGGATTTCAAGACAAAAGACAAGAAGAAAAATACCCAGCATCTGGCTGCGTTTAGCTGATTGACCGGAGATCGAGGGCCTGTTTAAAAATAGGCTTCGTATGGAAAATGTGATTTTTGCAATAAATTAATGGGAATTAAAAATGCTTAATTATAAATAATAACAAGAAAATGTAAAATGCAAAAAAATATACATTGATTTATTTTCTACATGTAATTTTTTTTTTATTATTTTATTCTCATTAGACTGTAAACCTGGAATTGCAACACATTTTTGCTTCCCAAGCCTAGAAAAGCCCAAACAGAGATGACCGGCGTCTGGTCCGTCTGCAGACGGAGGACAAGCTTCTGTATTATTCGTCACATACACAATCATACAGGGTATAATCAGTAGTGAGATGTAGGTATTACACTCACCATTCACACGGCTGCAGGGTTCTGAAGGCATGCAGCGCCGAGTCCATCCCGGCGAAATCCCAGAACCTCACGTCATAGTCGTATCCTCCGGTGACCAGACGAGCGCCGGACGGATCCAGAGCCAAAGCTGAAACCTGAACAAGCAGAGAGCTTCATTACATGCTCTCTTAGTAACACTCAGAACTAGGGATGGGTATCGTTAAGGTTTTAACGGTATTACTACTCTTATCGATACTGCTTATCGGTCCGGTACTTTAACGGTATTCTTATCGGTACTTTTTGTTATACTGTATATATATATATATATATATATATATATATATATATATATATATATATATATATATATATATATATATATATATATATATTATAACAAATTAGGAGCTGAATTAACATTACTTTATATTCT
>CM041812.1:30749808-30752308 GCA_023376895.1 Aspiorhynchus laticeps
TACTAATTAGTTGTAATTTTACATTTTTAAATTTTGCAACTATTCTAGGTTTTGTCAGTAAGATTTTTTTACTCATTTAAAACAATAAAATTTAATATGCTCCCTTATTCTTTTATATATTTTAATAAAGTCAAAATAAGCATGTTATTTGATTTTTTAACATAAATATTGTGTTATAAACATTATTTCAACCAAATTTTGACATTATATTCTCCAAAAACAATTAAAACCTTAAAAGTCGACACTTTATTTACATTTAATGCGCTTTTTATGAACATAACATCACTTTTGATGCTGACATCTTTACGTCTTTGACCCGTATACACACACTATATATTTATTCATATAAATTATATTATATATAAATATATTTAATATATAAACATTTTTCTTAAATATATACATGCATGTGTTTGTATTTATATATATACACATAATAAATATACACAATACACATACATATATATATAAACAAAACTTTTATTTTGGATGTGATTAATCGTTAGACAGCACTAGTTTACATACAATTAATAGTGTATTGTTGGTAGTAAAAATAATAAAATAAATCATGAAAAATAATATTTTAAAGGGAAATTAGAATTTAATTTTTAAAACTATCTGCTATTGAAATTATTACAGATTTTCTGTTATTATCTTCATTAATATTATTATTACATAAACAATTAATAATAATAAATAATAAAAATAAATAATTATATTATAAAGGGAAAATTAAGTTTGATTTTCAAAACGTCTGCTTTAGCTATTATTACAGAATTTCTGTTGTTATTATTATTATGATAGAATTATTACCTTTATTATAGAATTATTAATAAACAATGAATAATGTATGGGTGGCAGTCAAAAAGTTATAAATACAATTATTATTAATAATAATAATAATACTCTAAAGGGAATATTTGAGTTAGATTTCTAATCTAGAATTATTACCTTTACAAAAGATAGTGTTGTATATTTATTTATTTTTTAACAATGAATAATGTATAAATGACAGTCAAATTTCAATAAAATAAAAAATAATAATAAATCACAATTTCTATTATGAGCTTATATTATAAAAACGAATTTGGTGTGAGTGATACATAAACACATTAAGTATATTTTATTTACTGAATGATGGATAATGTGTAGATGGTAGACAAAATATTAATAAAATAAAAATAATGTAGAGGCAATATATAATTCATATAATTCTATCATAATTTCTACTAGGCTATTATGGTAATACTATGATACACACCTTTATTTACAAGATTATCATAACTTGTATAATATATCCAGGTTATAGTGTAGTATTATAACATATCCAGGGCACGAATACCATGGTACATGCATTTTTTGGAGTGTATTTTCACTTATAAAGCAGAAGAGGCTAGATAAGTCACTATAAACACAAATAAATCTGATATTCTGCTTATTATTGAAGAATCACACGTGCAGGAGTCTATGATTATTATTATTATAACTGTAACTGACGTCATTAAAGCACCGACGCGTTCAGAACAACACTGTCCTGCAGTCTGAACACATCCAGCTCACTTTACACGACAGAAACACTTCACGAATAACAAAGTAAACTCTGAACTCACCAGCATCGCTCCTCTGATCCGCCATCACAATAACAGCACACACTACCGGGACGCAGAGAGGCAAAATAAAAGTCTCTCCCCAACGACGTCGTCTACAACAGTGTTGGGCACGTTACTTTAAAAAAGTAATTAGTTATAGTTACTAGTTACTTCTCACAAATAGTAACTGAGTTACATCATTATAAAAGTAACTAATTACCAGGGAAAGTAACTATTGCGTTACTTTAAAAAAATGTTCAAATGTCAAATAACTTGGATGCCCCAATATTAAATGTTAAATGAATGAAATGGACACTAAATAGAATAAATTATTATTATAAAACATTGTACATTAATCGACACTATTTATCTACTGACACTTAGCATCAGTTAGTCAATCATTATAATATGATATTATGATAATTTAGCATTATATGATGATAGAACTTTAGTAATTAGAATAACCAAGTATGAATTCATATTTGTCATGTTGACTGAACTTAGGACTGGTGCTTAAGATATTGTTTGTCATTTAGTGTTTCTATAAAAAAAAGGGGGGGGGGGGAAATGATAAGATAACAAAACTACTACGAATTATACCACTAATAACAATATAAAACGCACTAATGATTAATGAGCTGCTGGGTTCATGAATATTAATCAGGTTGTCTGCGTTCGCTCGAACTGATTCGCTGAAATCAAAACAGGGAGGATAATAGGTGAGCGCCGGCCAATGAGATTGTTGTTTGCGCATTAGCTCCGCCCACTAGCGGAGAACCCGGCAGTTCTTAAAAGCTGAAGAATTCCAAAGAAACTCCGTTATTTTGACACGAAAACACAACAAAGAATATCGTTTACATGTAGCGCGTCAATTCTGCATGTTATGAAAGACTCTCTCGCTCTGTGTGTGT
>CM041812.1:30759808-30762308 GCA_023376895.1 Aspiorhynchus laticeps
ATGTGTTATTGACAGTGTTGGGCAGTAACTAGTTACTGTAACTTACTTACTGTAATAATATTACTTTTTGCAGTAACTAGTAGTGTAACTAATTACTCAGTAATAATATTACAGTTACATCCATAAAACAGCTGTTACTTTTGATGCTGATTTAAAATACAACAATCAAATAATTCCTAGATTTATTATCATAATTTTCACGACTCATGCATGTGATGAGCTTGGAATATGGAAAAGCTTACATTCAGCAGATATAAATATTGCATTATATTGATTTTGTCAGAAAAACAGATGATCTGAACACTGTTGTGTGTTACTTTACTCCTGCATTACATCCCTCTGATCATTATATTACTATAATTAACATCTTTTTGGAAAATTAAACAGTTTCTTACAAACTTATGTGATTTGATAAAATACATAATGAAATATAATCATATATGTGTAACGGAGAAATTACAATTAGCTTCAAGCTACACATTAATGAGATTAATACAACACTTCTGCTTGAATATCACTGTTATTGAGTGTTTGTAATAACTAATAATGTGTATTTTGGTCAAATGATGAAGCAGAAATATGTTATTAGTAACATTTATGTGGAAGATACATTATTGCAACTTCTGTGTGGCGTGAAGAAACAATGTAACTAATAACTGCTGACAGAAAGTAACAATATTACGTCTGAAAGAGTAACTAGTAATGAGTAATTTATTACATTATTTGAGTAACGAGCCCAACACTGGTTATTGATGATCTTGTCAATAAAAAATGGGAGATATGAGATCTTCAGTTTCATATTAAGGCCTGTGGCACATTTTATTAAAGGATTTTCAGTAAACAATTCTTAGAAATGCAAAATGACACGGTACAGATGTTTGAAGACCCGTGGTAGAGTTTCTGGAAGGCTCTGTGTTCTGAAATGAATCGTGTTTATTCTGCTCAAACAGTCAGATGCACACACACACACACACTCACACACACGCACGCACGCACACACACACACACACACACACACACACACACACACACACGCACACACACACACACACACGCGCACGCACTCTCACGCGTACTCGTACTCGCACTCACACTCTCAAAACACATACTCTCACACTCACACTCACACTCACACACACTCACTCAGTCACACACTCACACAGTCACACACTCACACTCTCACACACACACTCAAAACACATACTCTCACACACTCACTCAGTCACACAGTCACACACTCACACTCTCACACACACACTCAAAACACATACTCTCACACACTCACACTCACTCTCACACACTCACACTCTCACACACTCACTCAAAACACACTCTCACACACTCACACTCTCACACACTCACTCAGTCACACAGTCACACACTCACTCTCACACACACACTCAAAACACATACTCTCACACACTCACTCTCACACACTCACTCACTCACACACTCACACTCTCACACACACACTCAAAACACATACTCTCACACACTCACACTCACTCTCACACACTCACACTCTCACACACTCACTCAGTCACACACTCACACACTCACACAGTCACACTCTCACACACACACTCAAAACACATACTCTCACACTCACACAGTCACACACTCACACACACACTCAAAACACACTCTCACACACTCACACTCTCACACACTCACTCAGTCACACAGTCACACACTCACTCTCACACACACACTCAAAACACATACTCTCACACACTCACTCTCACACACTCACTCACTCACACACTCACACTCTCACACACACACTCAAAACACATACTCTCACACACTCACACTCACTCTCACACACTCACACTCTCACACACTCACTCAGTCACACACTCACACACTCACACAGTCACACTCTCACACACACACTCAAAACACATACTCTCACACTCACACACTCACACACTCACACACACTCTCACACTCTCACACACACACTCAAAACATATACTCTCACACACTCACACTCACTCTCACACACTCTCACACACACTCACACACTCTCACACACACTCATACACACACACACACACACACTCAAAACACATACACACACACACTCACACAGTCACACACTCACACTCTCACACAGTCACACAGTCACACACACTCTCACACTCTCACACTCTCACACTCTCACACTCACACTCACACACACACTCACACACACACACTCACACACACACACTCACACTCACACTCACACACACTCACACACACACACACTCACACACACACACACACTCACACACACACTCACACACACTCACTCACACACTCACTCACACACTCACTCACACACTCACACACACACTCACACACACACACACTCCTTCACAGTCAGCATCTGGACGCGTGTGTAAAGCATCTCCTTCACTGCTGCTCGGCCACGAGTCTCTCGATGGAGGCCCAGTCCAGTTTACTCAGGACCCCGCCGGAGCTCTGAGAACCAGCGTCCAGATCCAGATCCGCT
>CM041812.1:30767308-30837308 GCA_023376895.1 Aspiorhynchus laticeps
TCACTCTATCACTCACTCACTCTCACTATCACTCTCACTCTATCACTCACACTCTCACTCTATCACTCACACTCTCACTCTATCACTCACACTCTCACTCTATCACTCACACTCTCACTCTATCACTCTCACTCTATCACTCACACTCTCACTCACTCTATCTATCACTCACTCACTCTCACTCTATCACTCACACTCTCACTCTATCACTCACACTCTCACTCACTATCTATCACTCACTCACTCACACTCTCACTCTATCACTCACACTCTCACTCTCACTCACTCTATCACTCACTCACTCTCACTATCACTCTCACTCTATCACTCACTCACTCTCACTCTCACTCTAACTATCACTCTCACTCTATCACTCACACTCTCACTCTATCACTCACTCACTCTCACTCTCACTCTATCACTCACACTCTCACTCACTCTATCACTCACTCACTCTCACTCTCACTCTCACTCTCACTCTCACACACACACACACACACACACACACACACACACACACACCTGTCTCGCTCTTCTTTGGTTCTCTTGCTGGAGGCCAGATCTACAGAGGATGCATTCTGCTGCGGGAATTAATTATTCAGAAGAATAAAGTTACTAACATGCTTTTGTGTAAAACTAAAGCTTCAAGCTTCACTTATAGACATAAATACGTGGAAAAAGATAGAAAAATGATGTTTCACCAATAGGTTTTTAGTATAGAACTAAACTGATCAAATCACAGAAAATGCTGGATTTAAGGTTTATAGCTGCATATACTTTCTTCCAAGAATATTTCAGTGATGTTCAGTCTCTAGATAATACTATTGTTGATAAAAAATATTATTTAGTTTTAATTGTTATTAAATTTGATTATACATTAAAAAAAAATCTATATTTATTATTATTATTATTTATTTGAAAAGGGATCATGCACAATTTTAACATTTTTTTCCATTTCATGCATTGTGCCGAATTCATATCAATTATATGTAGATATTTTCATATTTTATTAATTAAATAAAGATTAAATTATATATTACAACTATTTACTTAGATATTTTAATATTGCATTAATTATTTTTTAATATATAAACACCTTTTTTTTAACTACTTTTAAAATCTTTTTATTCTTCAAGGATGCATTAAATTGATCAAAAGTGACAGTAAAGATATTTATAATATTACAAAAGATTTTTGTTTCAAATAAATGCTGTTCTTTTGAATTTTGTTAATTTGTGAATCCTGAAAAATCAAATGTATTCCACAAAAACATTAACTGTGTTCAACATAATAATAATAATCATGTTTCTCAAGCAGCAAATCAGCATATTATTATGATTTCTGAAGATCATGTGACACTGAAGACTGGAGTAATGATGCTGAAAATACAGCTTTGATCACAGAAATAAATTACAGTTTAAGATAAACTACAAGAAAAGAACAGTTATTTTAAATTATAATAATATTTCACAATATTACAGTGTGTTTTAAATCCAATAAATGCAGCTTTGGTGAGCAATAAGAGACTCTTTGCAAAACATTAACAAATCTTACCAACTCCAAAGGTTTAAACAGTAGTTTATAAAATTTATAAAATTTTTATTATTCATATAATTAATGTGGAAATAAATATTAGCAACACCTAACAGAAACAGGTTTTACTCAACATAAAGAAAGACTAGAAGAAAACCGATTCTGAGAATAATTACAATCAAACACAAAAAGTCTGACAGTGAAATCAGTGAAATCAGTAAAATTGGTGAAATCAGTAAAATCGGTGAAATCAGTCAAATTAGTGAAATCAGTAAAATCAATAAAATCGGTGAAATCAGTAAAATCAATAAAATCTGTAAAATTAGTGAAATCAGTTAAATCAATAAAATCGGTGAAATCAGTAAAATCAATAAAATTAGTGAAATCAGTTAAATCAATAAAATCGGTGAAATCAGTAAAATCGGTGAAATCAGTAAAATCAATAAAATCTGTAAAATTAGTGAAATCAATAAAATCAGTAAAATCAGTGAAATCGGTGAAATCAGTTAAATCAATAAAATCAGTGAAATCAGTAAAATCAGTGTGAGGTTTGTTCTGCAGCGTCTCACATGTTCAGCTGGAGAGATGAAGGGTCTGTGCTCTTTCTCTCTCTTCTCTTCTCTCTGTTTTCTGTACTCCGTCAGTCGTTCTCTCTGTTTCCTCCTCATCCACCTCCTCAGATCCCTGCGCTCCTCCTCCATCATGGCTCCGCTCGGCTTGACCTCTGACCTGCTGCCCACCACAGATACATTTTTTGTATGTTTTATTTTAGTTATTGGCAACATTTCTCATTTTGGTTACTAAAATAACAAACTTAAAATTAAATAAAAATTAATATATTTAATATTAATATTTAAAAATAAACAAAATTAATAAAAAAACATATAGACATTAAAAAAAACTACAAAAGTAATAAAATGTTAGCTAAAATTAAAAAGACAATGGAAAAATATTAACGTAATACAAAATATTAATAAAAACTATAATAGTATACTAAAACAAAATTGCATCTGAGCAAAAACTGCTCATGAATAACTCAACTATGACTGTTTTTGATGAAACAGAAGCTTTGAGTAACAGCATAAGAGGGAATAATACGTGCTATAACTACTATAAAGGTGTATTAGGTCTCTTTAACCATCCTAGTGAAGCTCACCTGCTCAGGTGAAGCGTTCCTGATCGAGACAGATCCAGAGCTGATCGAGATAAAGCACCGTCTCTGATTAACTCACACAAAATATCCTTCACGTCACTGAGACCGCTGACACCGAGAGTCTCCTCCGCCGGCCTGACGAGAGAAACATGATCACATCAGACCAACAGATACAGAGAAATCACTGACAAAGAGTCAAATACTTCACTCACTTCACAGGATTCTCAAGAAAACACTCCGTCAGATCTGCAGGAAAACAACCAGAGACACACACATCCATGACTTCAGCTGTAGAGGTGTGTGTGTGTGTGTGTGTGTAGGTGTGTGTGTGTAGGTGTGTGTGTGTGTGGGTGAGAGAGTGTGTGTGTGTGTGTGTGTGTGTGAGAGAGTGTGTGTGTGTAGGTGAGAGAGTTTGTGTGTGTGGGTGAGAGTGTGTGTGTGTGTGCGTAGGTGTGTGTGTGTGGGTGAGTGTGTGTGTGTGTGTGTGTGTGTGTCTGTGTGTGTGTGTGTGTGTGTGTGTGTGTGAGTGTGTGTGTGAGTGAGTGAGTGAGTGTGTGTGTGTGTGTGTGTGCGTGTGTATGAGTGTGGGAGTGTGTGTGTATGAGTGTGTGTGTGTGTGTGTGATGCAGGTCACTCACCAGGATCAGTATCTGGCTCACGCTGCTCCAGTTTCACTGAAAACAAGCAGATCATGTTAAAGCGAGGACCTGAGGAACCTACAACACGACAGTAAGGCCTCGTTTACACTGTCAGTTCAATGTGACCCAATTCTGATTTTTTGCTCATATGTGACACAGATCGGATCTGTTCTATGACGGTGTAAACAGGAAAAAAACGCATGCATTCGGATATAGCGAGATCGGATTCAGGCCTCATTCATATGTGGAAATAAATCAGATATAAATCTGATATGTGCCGATGCGACTCATGTAAACAGGCAGATCGGATTTTCTGAGGCATGCGTTCTGTACGTCATTAAAACTTGACGATTTGGTACTTCTCCGCGGTTTAATGACGTTATGTGGGACCCATGCTGGCTAAATGAGTGTAAATGCGTATGGACTATTTTGAGCTACAGGCAAAAAATAAAAAATAATATAAAAGAGTGAAAAATGTCAAATATGAGGTTTTCACAAAAATTTGTTCATTAAGCCCTCGTTTAGCGATCCCAATGCTCCATATAGTAATTAAACATCTAAAAGTATCTTTAATTGTATATTTTCTGAGAGGATGAACTTTTCTCCACTCACTTCTCGCGCTGACTGACATCTGAAGCTTAAAAAAAAGGTTAAAGAAGTTTTAGTTTATTATTATTATGAAGAATGCACAAAAATACTATTTTAAAAAATTTAAAAGACAGAAATCTAAAGTTGTGTCCCAAACTTGAGGTTGATATCTCAAAAAATGAGCTTTCAGTAATATTTTGTTCTGGCGCACTACCAAACGCTTCCTATTCGTTTCTAATGGAGTCATTTTTGACCATGAACAATATGACTATTTAATAATAATAATAATAATAATACGTTTAATTTGTATAGCGCCTTGTAGCTTCAAGGTCAATTCTAGGGGGATTAGTTATGTTTTTTGTTACAGTTGGGTGACCGACAAGTAAAATTTCAGTTTTTGTCAAATTCAAGCTGAGAGAGTTGTAGCTAAGCCAGGTTTTTAACTCGTTGACGCATGACAATAGAGTAGCAGTCTGATGAATAGAGTCAGGTCGGCAAGAAGTATATATCTGAATATCATCGGCATAGCAGTGGTACTGAAAACCACGGCGGCGAATAATATAAATGATAAATAATAACGGTCCTAGAACTGAGCCCTGTGGCACACCACACAGAGGGACATTTGTAGTTATGCTGTTTCTATTCATCAAAGAAACCTGAAAAAATTATACTCAGCTGTTTTCAACATAATAATAATAATAATTAAAAAAAAATAACAGTATTAGAATGATTTCCGAAGGATCATGTGACTGCAGTAATGATGCTAAAAATTCAGCTTTGAAATCACAGGAATAAATTACATTTTAAAATATATTCAAATAGAAAAGAGTTATTTTAAATAGTAAAAATATTTCAAAATTTTACTGTTTTTTCTGTACTTCGGATCAAATAAATGCAGGCTTGGTGAGCAGAAGAGACTTTAAAAAACATTAAAAATCGTACTGTCCTAAAACTTTTGACCGGTAGTGTATATTGCGATAATTGAGTATTGCGATTACATAACTATTGCGATTCGATATTACAATTTATTGTGATTTTTGTTTGCTTATTAAAGACTAGACAATGGAAAATAGTTGATTATACCCTTAAAGAGACTGTATATGATGAGTCATATTAACAAAAACAATGCATCGCATCTTTCTGAGCTTTTATTTCAGGAGCATAAACATACACATTGTTTATTTTAAAGTACCCTGAGCCATGAAACTTTCCAAAGTACCAAAACCCTGAACTTGCACATGAACATAATAGTCAAATGTTTAATAAAATGAGTAGAAAAAAAAAGAATAGAATAGCGTTTTAAAAAGAATGTGTGTGTGTGTGTGAGAGTGTGTGTGTGTGTGTGTGAGAGAGTGTGTGTGTGTGTGTGAGTGAGTGAGTGAGTGAGTGTGTGTGTGTGTATGTGTGTGAGTGTGTGTGTGTGGGTGTGTGTGTGTGTGTGTGTGTGTTAGAGTGTGTGAGTGTGTGTGTGTTAGAGTGTGTGAGTGTGTGTGTGTTAGAGTGTGTGTTAGAGTGTGTGTGTGTTAGAGTGTGTGAGTGTGTGTGTGTTAGAGTGTGTGTGTGTGTGTGTGTGTGTGTGTGTGTGTGTTAGAGTGCGTGTGTGAGTGTGTGTGTGTGTGTGTGTGTGTCTTTGCATACCGTTTTAGTCATCTTTAAATCATTTTAAAAAGAACAGCGATAGCTAGGTGAATCCACCCCTAATGAAAAGCCATGTTCTGTGAGTGTGTGTGTGTGTGTGTGTGTGAGGAGAGATGATGATGATGTACCTGTCGGAGGAAAGCGCTCGTGATGGACTGAACTTCGGGTCAATACAGAAGAAGACAAAACCTCCTCTGGGTCGGCCGTGGCTCCAAACCGATGCGGTGAAGGACAGTAACTCCTCACTGTTCACACATTCAGCAGAACTGTTAAACCTTCTCTATATAATGTCTCTATATAAAGCTGCTGAAGTTGTCTCACCTTCTTGTATGACTCTGAGAGAGCTGGACTGAGGGTTGTTCTCCATCACTGAAGGACTCAGCGTCTCAATAGTGTTCACCAGCTGCAGGAGAGCACAGGCAGAGATTAATCGCATGCGATATTCATGAGCATCTCGTCAGTAAAGCCGGTTCTGTGATTAGTAGTAAATCTCCATCATGTGCTTTCAGATGGAGCAGCATTTACTACACAGAGCCGTAGATCACTGACAAGCTACGCAACAAAAATCACAGACAATATCATCGTGCGATTATGAAATAGAAGAAATCGTTCTGTGATAATAAAGCTGTTTGTGTAGCTTCTCATTGAACTACGGCTCTGTAGTAGATGCTGCTCTGTCTGAAAGCAGGTGAAAATACCACATTTAATAACATGTTTTTGTTATGAGCAGGCAGGGAGTGAGGATCTAAATACAGGCAGTTTAATATCAAAACAAGGACAAAGAAAGAACCAAAACACGGAGAAACAAGGAGCAGAACGACACCATAACATTCAACAATTGACCAAACACAAGTGAAACACAACACTGCAAAACATGCTTTTCTTACTTAAGACTTTGTGTCTTGTTTCCAGCCAAAATATCAAAAAATTCTTAAAGGGGACCTATTATGTAAAAATCACTTTTATAGTGAGTGTGTGAAAACAACCAGCCTGTAATGGTAAAAATCCACCAACTCATTTATTTATAATCTAAATAATCATAAACAGTCTCTCAGAACGAGCTGTTTCAGATTCTCCCTCTGTTCACGTCACCGAGGGAACAAGCCCCGCCCATTTGCGATGCTCTCTGCCTCATTAGCATAAACACCGCCCTGAGTGAGAAGCTCCGCCTCCACCATTACTGGAGATATATACACTGTCAGCACCAAAGAGGCTTTACAAGTGTTGTGTTTGGGGATGCACTAATGAACATAGGAGTCTCCATAGACTCCCTCCATCTGAGCCGCCGAGGACACTGTGGTTAAGGAAATGTCCTGGAAAAAATCGGTCAAGTCCCCAATACGTGTAGGGATCAATACCAACACTTTGTGCGCGAACGTCAGCTCCAGACAAAGCAAGTATCACGTGTTTGTTGTCTTTCTGAAAGAGCTTCTTATCACTCTGAAAGGCTAATGATGGTAAAGCTACCATCGTCTCTGTCTGTTTTCACTGGTGCTGTCTTCATGAATGATCGTGAATATGAATGTGGTGGTTAAAAGTTGCATATGAAAGCAATGTGAGTCGATCGCTTGAGTTTGTTGAGCTCATAATCACGAGTGGGACTTATAAGTTTGTTATAGCATGCCATGCACCATGAGACCAGCTGTGTTGTTATTTTTATCGTCCCTGTCTGTGTAACTCATAAACGCAAATTTATAATGCACAGTATAATCAGATGACTGACGTTGAAACCGAGTAGTTTTCTGTAAAGATAACAGGCTTGTATTAATAGTGTAATGTTTATTTGCAAAGGCACTGCTAATGCTTGAGCTCTTGAAGCTCCGCCCTCTTCTCCGGGAGCAACAGCTCATTTGCATTTAAAGCAACATACTCAATATCGGAGCGTTTTGGCTCATAGCCTAAAAGTGGCAATTTTAACAAGCTATAAAAATAAAATAATGCTTATAATTTCTGCACAGGAGAGACTTGGTGGTGTTTCCAAACAAAAAGGAAATATATCGGTATCGGGCAAAATTATTTGGAAAAATATCGGCATATCGGATATCGACAAAAATCCAATATCGTGCATAAAATTATGTCAAAATTAAGTGAGTTTTTGCTTAGAACAAGCAAAATAATCTGCCAATGGGGTAAACATAAACAAGAATATTTTGTTTACCCCATTGGCATATTATTTTGCTTGTATCAAGCAAAAACACACTTAATTTTGACTTGTTTTGTCTGAAAAAAAGACAATTTTTACTTGTCTAGAAAATGTTTGATTTAACAATTTTTAGATATTTTGGCTGGAAAAAAGACAATAAATCTAAGTAAGAAAAGCATTTTTTTTGCAGTGAAGGGCTATTTATACTCAGGACAACACAAGGAACTAGGGCTGTGCAATTAATCGGAAAACAGTTTTGATTTCGGCCTCCAGCGATTATGAAAATACAATAATCGAGATAAAATGATTATTGCGCCCCATTCCGCCGGTGCTCTTTCATTCCTCCATAAAAGCCCAATTTCACATGCAAATCAGTAAAATCATGTAACGTGACTTTTGCAAAATGCGACGTGCTTGATTTATAGAAGTATATTAGATTTATTTGTGTTTATTAAAAGCGTGAAAGAGAACTTGCGCTGTTTCTGAGGACGATAACTTTATATGCGCTCCGAGACGGACATGTAAAGTCATCTTAAACGCTCAAATACACGCAAAAATGTGTTAGTGATTATTCACATAAACCCTCGTCGGTCATGTAATAAATGAACGTAAACAGTTGAGAATGTAAATACATGTGTAACAGTAAATTGGATTCATGCGGCTCTTAAAGTGACAGCGCGCTATTTTCCTGCTGTTTAATATTAATCAAACAACAAAAGACAAAGAGAAATCACACACTGCTCTTGACTGAAGGACTTTTGTAGCTTTAATAAGAAACAAAGGAATGTTGTTTTATTTTACATTTGATTATTAGCCCTAGTCAGAGTGTTTCCCATCATGCACCTCTTCAGCAGTCTTACCAGTCTAGTGCTGGAGAACTCTCGGTCGATGTGATCGGCGATGCTCTGCAGTCTGAGCAGCTGAGCGTCCATCTCTGACAGCCGCGCTGAGATCTGACTCCTGGACATCAGCAGCCGGTCCAGAGCGCACGGAGGAGACGCTCGAACACCGGTCAGCACGCTCAGAGTCACGGGGTCTCCGCCGAGGACGGCTTCAGGAGACACGCACACTACTGAGGGACCTGCAGGAGGACCAGACCAGTTACTATAGACACAAACATGACGGTTTGGTACACAGCCGCTCAAAAGTTTGGGATCTTGTAATGTTTTTTGTTACTTTAATATACTTTAAAACATCATTTATTCCTGTGACGCATTACTCCAGTCTTCAGTGTCACATGATCCTTCAAAAATCATTCTAATATGCTGATTTATTATTAGAATTATCTAATAAAATGCTAAATATTTTTTGGGAAACTTTGGCTTTTTTCAGGATTGATGAATGAAAAAGTTAAAAAGAACAGCATTTATTCAAAATATAAATCTTTGAGATCACTTCTTATCAATTTAACACATCCTTGCTGAATATCAGTTTTAATTTCTTTCAAAAAAAGAAAGAATAAAAATTAGCTGACCCCAAATTTTGAACGGTAGTATATATTGTTAAAAAATATTAATATTTTAAATAAATGCTCTTATTTTTAACTTTTTATTCATCAAAGAATCCTGAAAAAAAAGCATCACAGGTTCCAAAAAAATACAAATATTAAGCAGCACAACAGTTTCAACACTCATAATAAATCAGCATATTATTATGATTTCTGAAGATCATGTGACACTGAAGATTGGAGTAATGATGCTGAAAATACAGCTTTGCATGACGGAAATATATGACATTTTAATGTATATTAAAATAGAAAAAAAAATATTTCACTTTGTAATAATATTTCACAATTTTACATTGATTTTTTTTTATGACAAATAAGATGCAAAGCAACAACTCTACAAATGCAGTTATGCCCTAAAATTCAAGATATTGGTGCAAAAATGCCCCTGTATGTGTTTTTGTCTCATATTAATATCATATGATATCGCAGGAGGCTATTACACGAGTGCTGATTTAGTCCCGAATATCACGAGTTTAAGGGTGAATCCCATTTCTCTGTCTTACCCCTTCTCCTTCGTCTTACCCCTTGCCCCTCGAAACCGAGTGGTAAGCGCTAGGGGTGAAAACACACCCCTATGAAATGAGACACCACTTGGTTACGTCATCGTACATCGTCTCTAGCTGGCTGCTTCGTCACCAGAGGCGACAAGTGTTGATCACAAACTTCCAAGATGCGTCTGCAAGTGTGTGTATGTCGATCGCGTGGGTTTTATTAGTGATGTTTTTGCGATTGTTGTGCAAATCAGCTTTGTAACGTTAGTGTAGCAAACTAGTGATTTTTTAAAACGTTTCAATTAAGAACATAGTTGCAAATATATATGTACAGGACTGTGTAGAGCACA
The DNA here is from genome assembly GCA_023376895.1 of Aspiorhynchus laticeps. Lineage (NCBI taxonomy): Eukaryota > Metazoa > Chordata > Actinopteri > Cypriniformes > Cyprinidae > Aspiorhynchus > Aspiorhynchus laticeps. The sequence continues at coordinate 30,777,350 of CM041812.1, forward strand.
AAACAAGACTGTCGTAATTTTTATATCAGTTATTTAAGCCGAAAATGTGACTCTTTGGATGATCTTGTTGCCGGTTGCGCAGTGTGTTCTGGGTACCCCTTGGTTTCAAGTAAGCTCGCGAAAATGCTTGGTTTTAAGGGGTATCTACCACTTCATCTTAGCCCTACCCCTCGATCAAAACCAGAATTGGGATACACAGTCGTGAACGCGCAAAACTAAGGGGAAGGGGTAAGACAGAGAAATGGGATTCAACCTAAATATGATTTTATACAACAGTTCAGTAAATAAGAAGCTGATATTGTTATATTTAAAACACAATATTATGTGTTTTTGCTCAATTTTGCAAAGAATATATTACTTATAAAGCCACAGCAGAATTGAGCTATCGGTAAGCCCCTCCCCTCGAACGCAGACTAGCCAATGGCAGTCGAGTATCAGTTGCACGGGGGCGGAGCTCGGACATCTTTAGGTTTCAGCTCCATAGAGAAACACTGGAAGATGCGAAGCTTGCATCGGTTTTATGGGGTTTATGCTTCAAAAATGTAAAAACGATGTGCGTGTGGTACTTATAGCACTGATTACAGGTATCCTGAGAGGATGGGCGATATAAATAATTTTATTAAATGTCCTAAATCCAAACAAAACAGAGCAAAATGTCCATAAGTATTCAACCCCAATACAAATGCGTTCATTTTCTGCTCGTCATACACTCATTAAGTTACACTCTTCATCTGCTCGAGCACGTTAATGTTATCTTGTGCTTCAGCGAGGTATCTCTGGCTTAAACTAGCTAACGTTAACGTTAGTGAGTCCGTACTAACCTAATGTTCTCGCGTCTTGTACAGTGTAGGTCAAAAACACATAAACGAAGGTCTAGTGCCTCTCCGTATTAAACTGGTTAAATGTAGATTAATGTAATCGTACCCTGTGATACATGAACAGTGTTGTGAGCTATAAACCCTCGCTTCGAGTTACCCACCGTATTTATTTTTAAATATATTATAAATCCCTTCATGGAATATTTAATTCCCATTTGGTGGCCTTCGGTGTCCAAAATTGTGCAAAAGCATCGTAGGACAAGGTTTTCACGCTGACCGCTCTCACTGTAGGAGCATGAGCAACAGTAACTAAGGGGGGCGGGGCTTACCGATAGATCAATTGTTGTGCGTCTCCAAGCAACACATCGGTGTTTAGTTCCATTGATTCACAACGAATCGTGTGAATCAATAATTCAGAGTGCTGTCAATTATTATTGAAATATTAAGTTAGGTCAAATGTCAAAATCATTTGGCAATCTCTGCACTGAAAGATGTTTTATTAGTGCTTCTCCGTGTAAAATAGCAGTGTACCTGGATTCTCAGTGAAGTGCTCAGTGTTGTCAGGGGCGGAGCTTAGGGCAGATTTGTGGGCGGGGTTTACGACAGACGCTGCTAGTAGGTGGAGCTGAGCAGATGAGGGCGGAGACGATTCTATCAGATCGATCACGTTAATGAACCGTCGTCCCGCTGGATTCTACAATAACACAGAGACGATACAAACTCTCGGTCTCAAACGTTCAAGCGTTATTAGATCTGAATATGATTTTATTGCAGCGTTCCCCTACAAGATCTGCGTCAGACTCCGCAGGGCTTCTGTTCTCCGGATCTGATGAGTTTTCTTCAGCGTAGCGAAGATTCAAGAAAACATCTGGAGGAACTACAGGAGCAGCATCTGTCAGCCCTCCTCCAGCTGTGGAGAAACACATCAGACAAACAATCAGATGCATAATCATGTAAATTACACTAAATATTATTTTATTCTCCATGATTTTCTGTCGCTGATTTTTTTCATCATCTGATAGGATGCATCAGTGTTATTTTAGTATCACTGATATTATTAATATTTTTTAAATTTGTTTATTATGTTCCATTTTCATTTAAATTTTAAGTTTTAGTAAATTTGTTGTTTTTATTATTTGTATTTTTTTAATGTCTATGTAGCTCTTATTTTTATTTCAGTTTTTTCAGTACTTCAAATTTAAATAATATAAACTATTTTTAATTAAATAATTAAAATATTTTAGTTAACCAATTTTTTTACAACTATATTTTTTTTTGTTATGGAATATGTTGTAGTCCTAATTTTAATTTTATTTATGTGTGTGTGTGTGTGTGTGTGTGTGTGTGAGAGTGTGTGTGAGAGAGAGAGAGAGTGTGTGCGCGTGTGTGTGTGTGTGTGTGTGAGAGAGAGAGTATGTGCGCTTGTGTGTGTGCGTGCACGTGTGTGAGAGTGTGTGTGTGTGTGTAAGTGTGAGTGAGTGAATGAGTGTGTGTGTGTGTGTGTGTGTGTGTGTGTGTGTGTGCGTGCGCGTGCCCGTGTGAGAGTGTGTGTGTGTGTGTGTGTAAGTGTGAGTGAGTGAGTGTGTGTGTGTGTGCGCGTGCGTGTGAGAGTGTGTGTGAGTGTGTATGCGTGTGTGTGTGTGTGTGAGAGAGAGAGAGTGTGTAAGTGTGAGTGAGTGTGAGTGTGTGTGTGTGCGCGTGCGTGTGAGAGTGTGTGTGAGTGTGTATGCGTGTGTGTGTGTGTGTGAGAGAGAGAGAGAGTGTGTAAGTGTGAGTGAGTGAGTGTGTGTGTGAGTGAGTGTGCGTGTGAGAGTGTGTGAGTGTGTGTGTGAGTTTTATTTGTTTTTTTCATTATGCTAAATTATGCTAAATTATCATTATTGTCCATAATTTTCTGTCCATTTTTTTCATTTAGTAGAGACCATCTTAATTTGCTTATGATGCTTCTAAAATGCAACAAAAACTTGAACCCTTTTGCAATGTTTAAAAAAGTTATGTTATTAAAAGTTTATTTACTAGCCTAAAGAAAAATGAGATTTTAATTTTGATGCATCTCAAGTGCTGATCTCATGAACTCACGAGCAGATGGCATGCTGGGAGATGAAGGCGGCTGGACAGAAACTTGTTTATCTGTGCCGGAGCGAGACGGTTCTGGAGTAAACAGAGGCAGACGTTACATCAGTGAAGTTAAAGCGTGTGATCTCAGCGATCTGACCACAGACCTGCTTCAGTGTTTGTCCAGGCGTCCTGGATCTCAGGAGGAGTCTTCTGCGTGGAGGCGAACGCATGCAGCTCAGCCGAGGTGATGTAAGCCTTCTCCAACAACCGCTGTCCCGACGAGTCAAAGCAGCCTGAGCACAAAGACATGTGCATTTCATCTACATCTGAAGAAAACAAGGCAGTGCTGGTCTTGTTAACTAAAACTGCTTTCGGTAACTGAAATAATGCTTAAATTACATTAAAAAAATTACTTTATATATTTTTTTTTAAAATAACCCCAACTTAAAAAATTAGAAATGTTGCCTAAACTAAACTAAAAAAAAAATATTTAAGGTATAAATAGTCGGTTAAAAAAAAAACCAGATGGCTGGCAATTACTTAATGTTTTATAACTACCTGACTTAATCATGAATTACAGCAGGAATATGTGTTAATAAAGCATTTATTAACACACTGAACACCTATTATCCTGTGTCTACATAATAAGATTTATAAATGTACATTTAAATAGTTTATTAATCATTTACTTGCACTTTCTAAATGATCTTATGAACCAACTCCTAAATAACATGATAGTTTGGAAATGATAAATTGATCATAAGTATGAAAATACAATTATTAAACATTATAGATATGCTCAAGAACAAAACATTTATAGCTGTATTTATAAACTGCTTACTAATGACTATTAATGTTGAAACAATGCTTTATAAAGGATTAATTGACTATTTGCTAATGCTTAACTAATGATTCATAGTGTGCAGTTATTATAAAGCGTTACCTAAAAGATAACATACATACATACATATATACTAGAGGTCGACCGATTAATCGGCACCGATAGTTGATTTGCAGAACTATCGGTTATCGGCAAAAATCCATGCCGATAGTTTTCCGTGTTGCATCTGTTGCTGGAGCGGCTGAGAATGGTCTGCTGTCATTATACAGTACGAGAGCGGCCTCTAGAGGCGGAAATCACTGACAGCACATATTGTTTGTTTTGGCATGTGACACAGAGCGGGAAATTTCAAACGCGCATTTAAATACAGCCGACAGAAAATCCTGCCACAGAACAGAGCACCATTCACATAGTTTTCCATTAAATAACACTATATTTGTCCCAAATCATTGTTACTGTACATAATGACTTCACCCTAGGCTATAAATTATGTATTGTGCATTTTTCAGCAAAACGTTTGTCCTTCTGTGGCTCTAATACAGTCTGTATGCTTCATATAGAGAGCTGTAATAGATCGCGCTCTCTTTCCATTTGCTCTGTTTTTTAAACACCGAACTTCAAACTCTTTTATGCCACATAGTTCATTCTTGAAGCAAACTTATGTCCGTTTGGTGATTAAATAAACAATTTTAGACCGCTGCTTGAATTGAACGATACCCGTGACCTCTCCAAGACGCAGCGCTGCGGTGTGTCACTTGCATATTTTTTTTATATTTTGATTAGATAATCATGCAGTGTTCTAAAATAGCAGCAAATAAAATGTGAGAGTACACATACAATATCAATAACCTGTGCATGTAATTTTAATATGGCCTTGTGTATGTATTTCATTATATTTTAAGCATGACTGTTGAAATGAGTAATACTTAACAATAAGAGTCCATTTGTAATATTAATGAAAGCTGTAGAAGAATTGTTCCTTGTTAGAGTGTGTTCATTTCATTTCAACATTTACTCTTATTAATAATAAAAAAAAAAAATTAAAAAAAAGACTTTAGTGTTTTTAAATCTTCTCTTAAAACGTATTTTTTCCGGTTAGCATATTTGTGATTTTTTTTTATTTTTATCTCAATGTATTTTTTTTTCTGTATGTCTTGGTAAAACCCTTTGAGATGCAACTTTTAAAGGCGCTATATAAAATAAAGTTTATTATTATATTATTATTAATAGGCTTCATTTTTAAATTTTAAAAAGTTTCTTCTTTTAACATTAGTAAACTATGAAATAACTTTAATAATCAATATAATAATTAATATTAATACAAAATTTTCATTAATTTACAAAGTATGGTTCAGTACTGTTACTGCTTTTTTTTTTTAAATAGTAAAGCTCTATTTAGTTTTTGTTTAGAATCCATTTTTAAAATTATCGGTTAATTAATCGGTATCGGCGTGGTCCAACCTAGCTATCGGTATAATCCACTATCGGTCGACCTCTAATATATACATACAAACATATACAGTATATATATACAGTATATATATATATATATATATATATACACACGTTATAAATAAAAAGCAAGTTAAATTTGAAGTACTAAAATTACTAAACCTGAAATAAAAATAAATTAAAACTAAATAGACATATAAAAGCAATTTCTAAAATTAAAATTAAAAATGTAATTGAAAATATAAAATTAAAAGCTGGTTCACAATATAAAGAAATACCACAAAGGAATATAAATGAGGTTAAACTAGCTTTCCTCACCTGAAGGACAGGTGTAACCCTCGTTCTGATCTGGCACGTCTTCTGCAGGCTGAACAGAACAAAAGATGACTGACTTTGCAATTATACTGTACATGACTTAAAGGAATAGTTCATCAAAAACACATAAATACAGTTTTGGGCTCCAGAAACGTCTGTGGCTCCTCCGGAGGAATGATGGAGTCCTCTGGTCTGAAACTGACTGCTATCTTCTTCTTCTCCTCTCTCCTCTTCCGTCTGAATGAGACAAAGCCAGAATATATGCGTCTCTGGAGCACAAAAGCAGTCATAAGTAACACAGGTATATTTGTAGCAATAGACAACAATACATTGTATGGGTCAAATTTATACATTTTTCTTTTATGCCAAAAATCATTAGGATATTAAGATCATGTTCCATGAAGATATTTAGTAAATTTCCTACCGTAAATATATCAAAACTTAATTTTTGATTAGTAATATGCATTGCTAAGAACTTCATTTGAACAACTTTAAAGATGATTTTATCAATATTTAGATTTTTTTGCTCCCTCAGATTCCAGATTTTCAAATATTGTCCTATCATAACAAACCATACATCAATGGAAAGCTATTTATTCAGCCCTTATGACTGGTTTAGTGGTCTAGGGTCAGATTTGTTATATGGTCTGCATTAGGGATGCACGATATTATCAGACTGATATCGGAATCGGCCGATAATGGCTTTAAAGGTAAATATCGGCATCGGCCTGATATGAAAAATTATGCCGATATGTCTTGCTGATAAGAGGAATACATTAACTCACATGTGCTCAGGGTGTGTTAGCGATTAGATCAGCAGTGTGTGACTCATTCCTGAAGCACAGTTTTGTCTGAATGATGATTATATTGAGTGTTTTAGATCGCTGTATTTAATCTGTGAAGCACTACAGAATGTGTTCGGTGTGTGATAGAGTCAACAGTAATAGCCTCCCCAGGTCCTAATGACCACTCTGTGAGGAGTTTTAATCTGTAGGGGGCGCTGTTGGCCTACTTCTAATTCAATTAAAAGTAAAATAGCTTACACAAATAACATTTAGACTGTTTCTGATTAAATAAAGCAGTAATTGATGCCATAAAATCATGAGTATGTTTTGATTTAAAGCTCAGAAGCTATAGCTTACATGAAATAACAATCACAAACATGACTCTTTATATATACTGATTTATTCATTAATGTGTAATGTGTTTTATTTTTTAAACAAATCATAAGCTCTAAAAGATTTTTACAACTCTTTTGCTTTAGACCATCAACAAATGTTAAATCTTATATATAAAATTAAATGTTAGGGTTAACAGCATCTTTCTGAGGGGGAAAAAATGCAATGATTGATATATAGTTTATTTATAGTTATTTTCAAAGCTTCAATATACTGTCAAAAAAACTTCATTATGGTTTATTTAATTCTAACAGATAAGTTCTTGTTAAAAACTAACCAAAATTTAAAATATTTTGCTTATAATTTCTGCACAGGAGAGACTTGGTGTTGTTTCCAAACAAAAAGGAAATATATCGGTATCGGCCAAAATTATTTGGAAAAATATCGGCATATCGGATATCGGCAAAAATCCAATATCGTGCATAAAATTATTTGGGAAAATATCGGCATATCGGATATCGGCAAAAATCCAATATCGTGCATAAAATTATTTGGAAAAATATCGGCATATCGGATATCGGCAAAAATCCAATATCGTGCATAAAATTATTTGGGAAAATATCGGCATATCGGATATCGGCAAAAATCCAATATCGTGCATACAATTATTTGGAAAAATATCGGCATATCGGATATCGGCAAAAATCCAATATCGTGCATGCAATTATTTTGAAAAATATCGGCATATCGGATATCGGCAAAAATCCAATATCGTGCATAAAATTATTTTGAAAAATATCGGCATATCGGATATCGGCAAAAATCCAATATCGTGCATACAATTATTTTGAAAAATATCGGCATATCGGATATCGGCAAAAATCCAATATCGTGCATACAATTATTTTGAAAAATATCGGCATATCGGATATCGGCAAAAATCCAATATCGTGCATACAATTATTTTGAAAAATATCGGCATATCGGATATCGGCAAAAATCCAATATCGTGCATACAATTATTTTGAAAAATATCGGCATATCGGATATCGGCAAAAATCCAATATCGTGCATAAAATTATTTTGAAAAATATCGGCATATCGGATTTCGGCAAAAATCCAATATCGTGCATAAAATTATTTTGAAAAATATCGACATATCGGATTTCGGCAAAAATCCAATATCGTGCATAAAATTATTTGGAAAAATATCGACATATCGGATATCGGCAAAAATCCAATATTGTGCATCCCTAGTCTGCATGCGGTCAGACGTGTGGTCCACCTCTTGATGGATGGGCAGCTTGTGCTCTTGTTCTCCGGGACAGGGTCGGTCTTTAAGAGCTGTAGTTTGGTCTCGGCGCTCGTCTGCCTCGCTGTGGTCCATCTCAACAGCTCCTGCAGCGGGATGAGACGAGGTGTTCGTACCGGAGCCCTGCTGAAGCGCTCAACCTGCACAAACACACAGAATCAATGTGCTTTTGAGCAAATCTCACGTGCAACAGAGCTCTTCTGCTGAGAATCACTCACCAAGTGCGCAAGAGAGTGAAAATACATTATAAATAAATAATTTAAATACATTACTGAAGGTGTCGCACTTATAGATATGAATATTACAGTGAAGTGTAATGATGCCTGTTATGCTATTAAATCAGCAAAAACTTTAGCTGTAGTTGTTTGTTGTCTTATTGTTGAGTCAAAAGGAACATGTATTTATATAGTGTTTTTAGATGAACATTCATCATTTAATGTTTAATCACTATTAGTGATATTTCAATTTTTTTTATTCTTTGTTAAAGTGTTTTTGAAATCATATATATTTATAAGAATATTTTTAACCTTAAAGAATGGTTGTGAAGAAAAGAAAGTGAATCTCAAAAAAAAAAAAGAAATCAAAGAGAAAAAATAATTTCGCTTTTTGAAAATTATTAGAATATATTTAAAATAAAAATATTATTCTAAAATATTTAATTATTATATAAACTATGAATAAATAAATTATTTATAAAGTGATAAGTAAATGTGATTACTACTCAGAGTAAATAGTAAAAATAAAATAAATGTTATTTAGAATTATTTCATTATAAATTATATGAAATATTCTATTATCTACAATTATGATTAAAAAATTAATAAGTCAAGTCATGAGGATGTGTTTACTGCTCTGAGTAAAAAGGATTTTTTTTTATATTTTCATTGATTAAAATAATAATAATAATACATTTATTATTATTATTATTTATAAAAACTATTACAATATCAAATTATTATACAAAATTATAAATAAATGAATGATGAGTAAAGTGATTACTGCTCTGAGTAAATAGTAAAACTAAAAAAAAAATATTTTAAAATAAATTAAATATATAATATTAATAAAAAAAAATATATATATATATATACTGTAATATACAGTAAATAAATTATATTTTTGCTTTATATAAAATGTTCATAAAATATATAATATAAATATTTATGAAATATATTATACAAAATTACAAGTATTGTGATGAGTAAATAAATATTATTTAATAAATTATTTAGTAAATATTATTATCATCATTATTATTACTATTATATTCAGTTATACTAAAAATATTATTATACAAAGTTATAAAATTCAATATAAAAGTTATGAGTATATATGTGATTACTGCTCAGAGTAAACAGTCTAGTTAGTTAATCTAATGGTAATCAGGTGGAGACTCACAGCGGCGGGTGGATCAGGCTCTCTGTGCAGCAGCTGGATTCTGGGATAGTGGACCAGGCTGGGCGGTTTTGCCGTGGTGGATTGTGGGATATGCGGCTGGGTCTCCGGGTGAAAGCGCAGCAGAGGAAGAGCAGGAGGCTGAGCTCGGAGAGACGGAGGAGCCGCTGATGCTGCTCGCCGGACGCAGGAGGGGTCAGACTGAGCGGGGGGGAGGTGTGGACCCCAGGTCTCCCTCACAGGAGCACGCAGCTGCAGGAGTCTGAGTCTGTGTGTGTGTGTTACTGGAGCTTCAGAGACGCCGCTGGAGGATGCCGGCAGAGACGCATGATTATCAGCGGTGCTCAGAAGACCCCGTGACCTCGGGATCAGACTCCTGCCCTGAGATCCAGCGTCCAGCGGCGGCCAGTCTGAGTGAATGATCAACTGCTGGACTTCCTGTGACAGATTCAACTCAAATATCAGTCATTATATATAGCTCAGTGAACAATTTACTGCTTATGATATGACTACTCACAAATAAATAAATACATACATACATACATACATACATACATACATACATACATACATGCATGCATAAATAAATACACAAATAAATAAATACATACATAAATAAATAAATACGTACATACATGCATAAATAAATAAATAAATAAAATAAATACATACATAAATAAATAAATAAATAAATACATACATACATACATGCATGCATAAATAAATACATAAATAAATACGTACATACATACATGCATAAATAAATAAATAAATAAATAAATAAAATAAATACATACATAAATACAAAAATAAATAAATGCATAAATAAATACATACATACATAAATACATGCATAAATAAATACACAAATAAATAAATACATACATACATGCATAAATAAATACACAAATAAATAAATACATACATACATGCATAAATACGTACATACATACATGCATAAATAAATAAATAAATAAAATAAATACATACATAAATAAATAAATAAATACATACATACATACATGCATGCATAAATAAATACATAAATAAATAAAATAAGTACATACATAAATACAAAAATAAATGCATAAATAAATACATAAATACATACATACATAAATAAATGTATTAATAATATTACATATTAATATTGATCAATACTGACAAAAAATGGCAAATAATCAATGACAAATAACAATTTAGTATTATTGATAAATATAAATAAATAAATAAGTATTATTATTACATAAATAAAAATGCATTTAATATATAAATAAATTATTAACTAGTTGTTGTTGTTGTTGTTGTTATTATTATTATTATTATAATTCAATTATACTGATGAATAAATCATTTATTATATATTATTATTAATAAACATATGATCAGTGAATACAAAAATATTGATAAATAGATTATTATTATTGATCAATTTTATTTTTTTTATTATTGGCATCTACCAACAATTCCTATTCTTTTGATTGGTTATTACAAGTTAATTTAAAAAAGTAAAATTAAAGTAAACAGAGTACAAAGTTAAAAGGTCATAAAAAAAGTTAAACAATTAAACATTTTAATACCATTTAAATCATTTTAAAAGGTCATTTCAAAATGTATGGAAAGCTTTCTGCATAAAAAATGCACATTTTCTGTTATTTATATATTAAATATTTTATTATTAAATTATTTAATATTTTAATATATAATATTAAATATTTTTGTGAATTTTGAGTATATATTCTTATAGCTTATATGTCCAAAAAACATTCATATGTAAAATAGATATATAACTATTACAAATAATTTTCGTTTAAACATTTTTAAATATTTTTAAAAAACTGAAAAAAAATGACAAAAGCACATAACAAAATTACTAAAACAAACTAAAATTAAAAACTATAAAAATAAAAGCTAAAAAAATTAATTCAAGTAAAACTAAATGAAATATGAAAATGAAAAATATATAATTTTAATTTCAAATTGTGGTAAAAATGGTATTATTAAATAGCATTTTTTACCAAGTAATTAATACTAACATAACACCAATATTATTTAAAATGAAAACTATAAAAAATAAACGCTAAAAAAAATAATTCAAGTAAAACTAAATTAAATATAAAAATAATATAAAAATATTATTAAATACATTTTTTACCAAGTAATTAACACTAACATAACACCACTATTATTTCTATAATTCCTAATATTACCTGAGGTTTGCGGGTCGGGTTTGTCTGTGGATTCAGATCCGATCCAGAATGTAAATCCTGGTTGTTATTAACTCTTTCTGGTCCGGTGGCTCGTGTCGGGAGGCTGGTATCATCACCTGCGGTGTGCTGGGCATTCTGGGTAATACAGACGGGCTGAGGCTGGCACTGGGCAGGTCTGGCAGCGGTGGACTGGAGCACGTTGGCTTGAGACAGCGGCAGGTTTGAGAAAGACGCTCCAACGATCTGCATCAGACTCATGAAGTTGATTTGCTGCAGCTGAACAGAAGAAAACCACAAACTGTAAATGTTTGGGCTCTGAAACATTCATATCAGTGTTTCATATTAATGACTTGGACTCAAAAGAGATTGAATCTGTCCTGCCAGAGTTTCATAACTATGCATCTGCATTTCACTCCTCATAATTGATAGGACATATATGTATAGTTGGATTTATGTATGTGTATGTACTTATGTATGTATTTAATGTATGTTATCATTGTTGATGAGCTCACCAAGCAAATTCCAAACAACTTGGGTGTCTGGCAATAAATAAATAAATAAATAACGAACCGAAAATACTTTACATATCTCACAATTATATAAAAGATCTCCAATGTTGTGCTAATGACTGATGTCAAACGATTCTCTTTAACAACTTTTTTTTTTATTAATATTAAAAATATATTTTACTAAATTAATTATTGATAAATAAATATTGACAAATAAATCATTTTTGACAAATACATATTTATTATTAATAAATAAATTTTAATGATAAATGCTATTATTATTAAATCAAAAATTATTATTTATTAAATCATTTTCAAACATTATTAATACATATACAATATTGATTAACAAATCAATCGTATTGACACATTCTGGTTATTGCTAAATTATATATATAGAATAAATTAATAAATATATAATATTGATGAATAAATGTTATTGACAAAAATAAATAAGGTGGAGGAGGAGTACAGAGAGGAAGAGAAGGAAGAGGAAGAGGAAGAGGAGGAGAAAGAGGAAGATGAGGAGGAGGAGAAAGAGGAAGATGAGGAGGAGGAGAAAGAGGAAGATGAGGAGGAGGAGAAAGAGGAAGAGGTGGATGAGGAGTATGGAGAGGAAGAGTAGAAAGAAATAGGAGAAGGAGGAGGAAGAGGAGAAAGAGGAAGACGAAGAGGAGAAGGAGGAGGAGTACAGAGAGGAAGAGGAGGAAGAGGAAGAGGAGAAGGAGGAGGAGAGGAAGAGGAGGAAGAGAAAGAGTAGAAAGAGAAAGAGGAAGAGGAGGAGGAGGAGGAGAAAGAGGAAGAGGTGGAGGAGGAGTACGGAGAGGAAGAGGAGGAAGAGGAGAAAGAGGAAGAGGAAGAGTAGAAAGAGAAAGAGGAAGAGGAGAAGGAGGAGGAGTACAGAGAGGAAGAGGAGGAAGAGGAGAAAGAGGAAGAGGAGCAGTGGATGAGGAGGAGTACGGAGAAGAGGAGGAAGAGGAAGAGGAAAAAGAGGAAGAGGTGGAGGAGGAGTATGGAGAGGAAGAGGAAGGAGTAGAGAAAGAAATGAAGGAAGAGGAAGAGGAGGAGGTGGAGAGGGAGTACAGAGAGGAAGAGAAGGAAGAGGAAGAGGTGGAGGAGGAGTACGGAGAGGAAGAAGAGGAAGAGGAGAAGGAGGAGGAGGAGTACGGAGAGGAAGAGGAGGAAGAAAAAGAGGAGGAGGAGGAGCAGTACGGAGAGGAAGAGGAGGAAGAGAAAGAGGAGGAAGAAAGCTTGAGAAGCACTGCTGGGGGCGACGCTGTTAAACAGGGATGTGATGAAGAGGCTCAGACGCACCTGCACGAGTCTGAAGAGCTCGTCCTGGACCAGCTGTCTGACGGGGTCTGTGTGTGTCTGGGGTTCACCGCCAGGTGTTTCAGCGCCGAGGCTCATGGGTAATGACGCTCCGTCTGTCCGCTGAACGCCGAGCTCAGGTCTGAGAGGAAAACAGCACAGAAGATCTCAGAGAAACACTGAGAGTGAGCATGCAACGATCTCACCATACCACAGAATTGAGATATGAAGTCTACGATACAATATATTTGAGAAGAAAAAACTAAACAAATGAAGAATTGGGAAAAAATTAAATTGTGTACATTTTAAATGCACTTTGAGAGAGCTGCAACCTGTGATCTCAACTAAGAAAACTCAAAACTCAGTGAATTGACTTGTAGCTGAACTTTAAAGTGGACTCAAGCCTCTTTTTATTTGTGATACTGTCTCAGTCTAAATTACACTCACACTGCTGTGTTAGGAAGACAAAGTAATTACAATATAATAATAATAACAGTAATAACCATATATTGTAAAACAATTGCACTGTAAAATAAATGAAAATTAATATTTCATAGGTATATTATTTTTGCTTTACACTACAGTAGAGAAATTACAATACTTCTTTCCTAATTTCTACACTTGAAAGAGATATTTTGAATTTGTACTTCATTTAAGCCACTAGCTGTCGGTAATTCATATACTGCACTTTAAGCTTTTATTTTGAAGGAACCAGCAGCAGAGCTTTTATTTTGAAGGAAACAGCAGCAGAGCTTTTATTTTGAAGGAAACAGAAGCAGAGCTTTTATTTTGAAGGAACCAGCAGCAGAGCTTTTATTTTGAAGGAAACAGCAGCAGAGCTTTTATTTTGAAGGAAACAGCAGCAGAGCTTTTATTTTGAAGGAAACAGCAGCAGAGCTTTTATTTTGAAGGAAACAGCAGCAGAGCTTTTATTTTGAAGGAAACAGCAGCAGAGCTTTTATTTTGAAGGAAACAGAAGCAGAGCTTTTATTTTGAAGGAAACAGCAGCAGAGCTTTTATTTTGAAGGAAACAGCAGCAGAGCTTTTATTTTGAAGGAAACTCCTTCTTCAGTGAAAACAGACAAAAACACGTCTCACTGCAAATCTAGTGAAACGCTGTAATCATCTGCAGCTGTAATAAAGCATAACTTCGTTCCTAAACGCGTGCTAAACTCACATCACGTGTAATAAAGGAGTAGACTTCATTCATTCAGTGTGAACGAAGCCATTCGGAAACACCGGATCACGAGCTGATCGTCTGAATCAAGTGTGTGCGTCACTTTAAAACAGACTTGATGAAGAGATTATATCGTGCTTTCAGTTTGACTGATAGCATAATGACCCAAAACACCTTTTATGTTAGAATAAGAAGTTTAAATATATATTAAAAACTACACTTTTTGCTCAGAAGGCCTATCGCTTCATATCATCATCATCATGTGACCGTGATAATATCGTGATATTGATGCTCTCGTTACATCCCTATCTGAGCTGATCTTCACCTGTCCAGCGGCGCACAGGAGACGTGTTTTCCCTCCGATCTGAATGAGATCAGACAAACACAACACACACAGATGAGACTAAACCACTCTGAAAGATCTTAAACCTGAGACATACTGCACAAGATCAAAACAAGCTTTCCAGGGAAAGACAGGCTCTTAATCAGGGTTTCTGCAGGATTTTTAAAGGGGCGGTACAATGCTGTTTCATGCATTCAGAGTTGTTCACACTGGTAAAGAGTTGGATTCTCATGCTAAGCATGGACAAAGTCTCAAAAAAAAAATGTGAACGTATAACAGAGTATTTCTGTGCCAAAAATCTCACTTCTGGATTCGTACAAGTTTCGGAGAGTTTTTTTCGATCGTTGTTCTTGATGACGTAAACGACGGTGGAACTCCTTATATGGGCATTTCTCCCGGAAGAACACGCCCCTGCACGCATCGACCGGAGCGAGAGCAGCCAATCAACACGCTTCAATCGGCAGCGCTGCACGGGACTCGCTCGGGAAGAACGTCTCTAAAGAAGAGTGTTTTTGGTTGTGAGGGAAAGATAACCTTGTTCAGCTTCCCAAAACAACCCAGCGTTACGTGAACAGTGGATATAGTTTGTTTTTCCGGGGCAGCGATGGAGTTTCTCAAGTGTTTTGCTGACGAAGGTTTTATAAACAAGGCCCAATTCGACGCTGGATTTGCACATCGTTTAATACTGAAAGATGGAGCGGTCCCAGCTATAAAAGATCCCGCTTATGATTCAGAACTGCAGATGGTGAGTGAAACGGCATCAAATGTCTGTGTTTTGTTGGCGATCGGAGCAAGTGCTCGTCACTCTTTAGCTCCGCCCACGACACGCCTTCACTCTTTAGCTCCGCCCACGACACGCCTCCACTCTTTAGCTCCGCCCATGGCACACCCTCACTCTTTAGCTCCGCCCACACGGCACGCCTCCAGGAGCTCGGCTTTTTTCGGAGAGAATCGTAAATCTGTATCTTTTACAATTTTTTGTCTTTTATCTCAGTGTTCCTATCATAAGGTTTTTTATGCATAATAGTAACCCTAGAATGTGCTCAAATAGCTGGGCTGAGATATATAATTTTTATGACTGCAGAAATATGTTAATTCAGTACACACATTATCCCACCGGACACTATTGTGACGGAGCATTAAACAAAAAATTATTATTGATTATTTCAAAGGGTTACTAATGACACATCATTAGGATATTTTCATGTCTGGGAAAAATGTGTGATTAAAGGGTTAACATGTAAGTGTAGAGCATGGAGCAGAGTGAAGGGTTAAAGCTCACCGTGATGAGTGTTGATCTGTGTCTGGTGTGAAGGGTTAAAGCTCACTGTGATGAGTGTTGATCTGTGTCTGTGTGAAGGGTTAAAGCTCACTGTGATGAGTGTTGATCTGTGTCTGTGTGAAGGGTTAAAGCTCACTGTGATAGTGATGAGTGTTGATCTGTGTCTGGTGTGAAGGGTTAAAGCTCACCGTGATGAGTGTTGATCTGTGTCTGGTGTGAAGGGTTAAAGCTCACTGTGATGAGTGTTGATCTGTGTCTGTGTGAAGGGTTAAAGCTCACTGTGATAGTGATGAGTGTTGATCTGTGTCTGGTGTGAAGGGTTAAAGCTCACCGTGATGAGTGTTGATCTGTGTCTGTGTGAAGGGTTAAAGCTCACTGTGACGAGTGTTGATCTGTGTCTGGTGTGAAGGGTTAAAGCTCACCGTGATGAGTGTTGATCTGTGTCTGGTGTGAAGGGTTAAAGCTCACTGTGACGAGTGTTGATCTGTGTCTGGTGTGAAGGGTTAAAGCTCACCGTGATAGTGACGAGTGTTGATCTGTGTCTGTGTGAAGGGTTAAAGCTCACTGTGATGAGTGTTGATCTGTGTCTGGTGTGAAGGGTTAAAGCTCACTGTGATAGTGATGAGTGTTGATCTGTGTCTGGTGTGAAGGGTTAAAGCTCACCGTGATGAGTGTTGATCTGTGTCTGGTGTGAAGGGTTAAAGCTCACTGTGATGAGTGTTGATCTGTGTCTGTGTGAAGGGTTAAAGCTCACTGTGATAGTGATGAGTGTTGATCTGTGTCTGGTGTGAAGGGTTAAAGCTCACCGTGATGAGTGTTGATCTGTGTCTGGTGTGAAGGGTTAAAGCTCACTGTGACGAGTGTTGATCTGTGTCTGGTGTGAAGGGTTAAAGCTCACCGTGATAGTGACGAGTGTTGATCTGTGTCTGTGTGAAGGGTTAAAGCTCACTGTGATGAGTGTTGATCTGTGTCTGGTGTGAAGGGTTAAAGCTCACTGTGATAGTGATGAGTGTTGATCTGTGTCTGGTGTGAAGGGTTAAAGCTCACTGTGATAGTGACGAGTGTTGATCTGTGTCTGGTGTGAAGGGTTAAAGCTCACCGTGATAGTGACGAGTGTTGATCTGTGTCTGGTGTGAAGGGTTAAAGCTCACTGTGATGAGTGTTGATCTGTGTCTGTGTGAAGGGTTAAAGCTCACTGTGATGAGTGTTGATCTGTGTCTGGTGTGAAGGGTTAAAGCTCACCGTGATAGTGATGAGTGTTGATCTGTGTCTGTGTGAAGGGTTAAAGCTCACTGTGATGAGTGTTGATCTGTGTCTGGTGTGAAGGGTTAAAGCTCACCGTGATAGTGATGAGTGTTGATCTGTGTCTGGTGTGAAGGGTTAAAGCTCACTGTGATAGTGATGAGTGTTGATCTGTGTCTGGTGTGAAGGGTTAAAGCTCACTGTGATGAGTGTTGATCTGTGTCTGTGTGAAGGGTTAAAGCTCACCGTGATAGTGAAGAGTGTTGATCTGTGTCTGTGTGAAGGGTTAAAGCTCACTGTGATGAGTGTTGATCTGTGTCTGGTGTGAAGGGTTAAAGCTCACTGTGATGAGTGTTGATCTGTGTCTGGTGTGAAGGGTTAAAGCTCACTGTGAAGAGTGTTGATCTGTGTCTGGTGTGAAGGGTTAAAGCTCACTGTGAAGAGTGTTGATCTGTGTCTGGTGTGAAGGGTTAAAGCTCACTGTGAAGAGTGTTGATCTGTGTCTGGTGTGAAGGGTTAAAGCTCACTGTGATGAGTGTTGATCTGTGTCTGGTGTGAAGGGTTAAAGCTCACTGTGATGAGTGTTGATCTGTGTCTGGTGTGAAGGGTTAAAGCTCACTGTGAAGAGTGTTGATCTGTGTCTGGTGTGAAGGGTTAAAGCTCACCGTGATAGTGACGAGTGTTGATCTGTGTCTGGTGCGAAGGGTTAAAGCTCACCGTGATAGTGAAGAGTGTTGATCTGTGTCTGGTGTGAAGGGTTAAAGCTCACTGTGATGAGTGTTGATCTGTGTCTGGTGTGAAGGGTTAAAGCTCACTGTGATGAGTGTTGATCTGTGTCTGGTGTGAAGGGTTAAAGCTCACTGTGAAGAGTGTTGATCTGTGTCTGGTGCGAAGGGTTAAAGCTCACCGTGATGAGTGTTGATCTGTGTCTGGTGTGAAGGGTTAAAGCTCACTGTGATGAGTGTTGATCTGTGTCTGTGCGAAGGGTTAAAGCTCACCGTGATGAGTGTTGATCTGTGTCTGGTGTGAAGGGTTAAAGCTCACCGTGATAGTGAAGAGTGTTGATCTGTGTCTGGACGCTGTAGATCGGTCAGTGTTAACATCTGTAGAAACATCAGGAGAGCTTCATCACATCTGGATCTGACACACTGTACATTATCCTGATTATCATATGACTATTGGCAACTAACTAACTAAATAAATAAATACATGTATTAATAATATTGCATATTTAAAATGAACATGAATTATTGTTGATAAGTTATTATATATTTTAATAAATAAATTGGTACTGATAAATAATGACAAATAATCATTATTGACATAAATTATTATTATTATTGTTGTCGAACAATTAATCGCATCCAAATGTGTGTAATGTGTATATTTATTATGTATATATAAACACACACATATACAGTATATATTTTGAAAATATTTACGTCTATATTTACATTAATATAATTTATATTTTATATAAACATTACATTTTTCTTAAATATATACATGCATGTGTTTGTATTTATATATACATAAATATACACAGTATACATATATTATGTAAACAATTTTTTTTATTTTGAATGCGATTAATCATTTGACAGCATTATTATTATTATTAATAACAAATACCATTTTTAAATAAGTATTATTAAATAACTAATTAATTACTAATAACTGTATTATTACAATGCATTATTAATTAAATTATTATTATTAAATAAATAAATATTATTGATAAATAAATTAAAGATTATCAATAATAAATTAATACATATTACTGCTGAATAAATATTGATTTGAGTATAAATGTTATGATGTGAAAAGAACGTGATCGTGACAGACATCTTTATAATATGAATTACTACTACTAATAATAATAATAATAAATATATAAATAATTATATATTTTAATAAATCAATATGATGGATAAATAAGAATTGACAAATATTTACAAATAATCATGGCTGATAAAGTAGTATTTAGTATTATTATTAATAACACTACTAATAAATAATGTATTAAATAACTATTAGAAAAGCACAATATAAATGTAATTAATTATTATTATTATTATTTAATTGATTTAAATAACTTGGTATTATTACAATGTATTATTAAAATAAGTATAAATACATACATACACACACATACGTAAAAATACATAAAATAAATAAATGCAAGCACAAATATTAAGTATAGATTTTGATTCCAAGGTACTGATTTAAGTATAAACATTGCATATTAAAGTATAAATATTAATGATATGAAACAGAAAGTGATTATGAGACACAAACTGAATGAATGATGTAATTGATCCGTGTAATCATGTCTTTCTGAACAGTATTTTATCTCAAAACATTCATAACAAACGAGCAATCAGTGATGTCTGAAATCATAAGTTAGTGATCTCTGTAGCACACGGTCACCTGATCTCTGTGAGCTCTGCTCTGATTGGCCCACGATGCCTCGGTGACATCAGCGGCGCTGCTCTCATCTGTAAACAAAACTACAATCAACATACGGCTTTAATTAACATGAATAATAACTAGTATATAATCAATAATAATATGTGTCCCTGGAGCACAAAAGCAGTCATAAGTAACACAGCTGTATTTGTAGCAATAACCAACAATACATTGTATGGGTCAAAATTATAGATTTTTCTTTTATGCCAAAAATCATTAGAATATTAAGATCATGTTCCATGAAGACATTTAGTACATTTCCTACCGTAAATATATCAAAACTTAATTTTTGATTAGTAATATGCATTGCTAAGAACTTCATTTGAACAACTTTAAAGGTGATTTTCTCAATATTTAGATTTTTTTGCACCCTCAGATTCCAGATTTACAGCCAAATATTATCCAATCATAACAAACCATACATCAATGGAAAGCTATTTATTCAGCTTTCAGATGATGCATAAATCTCAATTTTGAAAAATTGACCGTTATGACTGGTTTTGTGGTCCAAGGTCACATTTTTGAATAAAACAGAAAAGTACAAGCTGGAATCTGACCGTCTGTAGCTGTGTGTCGGACGTCTCTGATCGGTTCATCAGAGGTCACTGTGTCCAGCTGATCGTCCTCGGCTTCATGCGCTCTGAGAACAAACATCACAGCACACTGCATTTCTATTCGTGAACTCTATCTAGTTGCTTGTTTGCTTTTTTTAATTGCTTTTGGCATCTTTAAAAGCTTTGTCTGGAGATGCTTAACTATAAGAGTTTTCATTTGTGTCACATGCTTCTGTTACTACATCATTCACAGAATTACATTATTTTATTGTTATTGTAACACACCACTGGTGTAGAGACAATTTGGGATTTATTTTGGTAAAATTGGTATTTTTGGTAAAAAAAAAAAAAAAAAAAGTTTAACACTAATAAAAATGACAAACGCACATTAACAAAAATAATACAAATAAAACTGAAAATATAAAAAAAATAAAGGCATTTTTTTAAAAATATTAGAAAAACTATAACAGCATAGAAGTAATTTTAAAATAACACTGATGTTGAAATGAGACCACAAAGAAATGACACATATAGGCAATTATTTTAGTATATAAGATCGGAATAATGTTTCATATTATCATTTTTTAAATATTACATTGAAAATATAAAAACAAAGGCTTTTAAAAAAAATATTGCAAAAACTATAATAGCATAATTCTAAAAACAAGTAATTCTAAAATAACACTGATGTTGATATGAGACCACAAAGAAATAAAACATATAGACAAAAAATATTATTTACTTATTTTAGTATATAAGATCGGAATAATGTTTTATATTATCGTTTAAAATGTAAAAAAAAAAAATTAAAATAAGTTAGAGTAAAAGTTTTCTATAAAAAGTAGCATTTTTCTATAGAGAGAATTCTCAATTTTCTAATTTCACAAACAATAACAAGAAACACATTGAATTAAATGTGAAATCTGAGAAAGAAAAATTGATAACTTTACAATAAGGTTCAATAGTTAACAACATTAGTAAACATGAACTAAGAATTAACAATATTTATTAATCTTAGTTAATTTCAGCATTTACTAATGCATTATTAAAATCACAAGTTGTGTTTGTTAACATTAGTTAATGCACTGTGAACTAACATGAATAACTGTATTTGCATTAAGATTAATAAATAGTGTAATAAATGCATTGTTTGTTCATGTTAGCCAATAATGTTAACAAATGCACCTTATTGTAAAGTGTTACCGAAAAATTAATTTTTTTCTCGTAAACACACTCCAATAATCTGTTTTGTTAAAAAAAAGCTAAACACTGATAATTTATGTTTATAGCGCATATGGAAAATATTCAGAATTAACTGGTTGTGATTGATAATGTTTTGTAGCTCACATGTGTTTTCATACACACTTCTCTAGAGGACTTTTATTTTGTTAAAGCATCTTAAGTGTTTGTCAGTGGTGTTTTCAGCAGGTGGACTCACTCTTGGACGTCCAGGAGTGTGATGGGCGTCTCTGCTGACCCCGGGTCACCCGTGTCCACACTGCTTTCTCTGTCCCGCCTCCAGCCTGTGATTGGCTGAGCGACAGACTCCTCCCTCTGATGGAGCGCAGGAGAGTAAGTGAGAAGTCCCTGTGGTGTCGTTTCAGATTAACTAATACACTGACTGTAAGTCTCCCCTGAGGTCCTGTAACATCTCAGGTGATCTGATCATAAGCGGTCACTCGAGAGAGATTAACATGCATCATGTGACCACTCCATCTGACCGCTGTGACTGGATTCATTAAGAGAAGAATCTGAATTCATGACTAAACACTTGTTGATCAGGGTTGTTATTCTTAAACTAAAACTATTAAAACAGTCATTTATTAATTAACATAATGCTGGAATATAAACATTAGATGAAAAACAAAGCAACTAACTGAAAAAGTACTCAAATGCACTAATTGGAAATAAAATAAAAACAACTTAATTAAAACTAAAACAGAACTGAAATAAAAGTAATATTTAAAAACAATAAATACATAAATGACAAAAGCACATAAACTGACTAAAAATGAAAACTAATGATATAAAAATTGAAAGCTAATTTAAAATATTCTTAAAAACTATAACAGTATATAAGTAATGCTAAAATAACATGTGAAAAAATTAAATGAGTTTTGTTTTATTATTCACATTTATTATTTATCCTCATTATTTTAAACGATTAATTGCATCCAAAATAAAAAAAATTGTTTACATAATATGTGTGTGTGCTGTGTATATATAAATACAAACACATGCATATGTATATATTTAAGAAAAATATGTTATGTTTATATATTAAATATATTTATATAAAATATAAGAATATAAATATATGAATGTATGTGCATGTAAATATTTCCAAAATATATACTGTATGTGTGTGTATTTATATATACATAATAAATATATACAGTATACACATATATAATGTAAACAAAAACTTTTATTTTGTATGCGATTAATCGCATTTATTAATGTATACACATTTATACATATATAAAATACTGACAAAAATAAAATACAAATAACACCAAAGTAGAAATTAAAAAATATATTAATATTAGTTATTATTTTATTTATTAATCTTTATTTTTATTTTTTTTTGCATTGGTATTTTTATCAAAATAGCTTGAATCCCGCCGATCCATCATAATCCACTAATAACCTTTGTTATGTTCCTTTACAAAAAATAATGTTAGATCAGATCAGAACACAGATGCTGTTGCACGGTTAACATAAACTTACCCAGACTAACCTGTCTTACACTTCTACCATTATTAACTCTTTCCCCGCCAGCGGATTTAAAGAGTTGCCAGCCACCGTCAGCATTTTTGATGATTTTCACCTAAATTTAACGTCCCTCAGAATATTTTCTGCTATGAATATATGAACATATTATACATCAAAATAAAGAACCACTATTTTATTCTATCTTCATGTGTTCATGTTTTATCACCACTTGAATGCACATAGGTTTCATCAGAAATACAACATTTTGGACAAAAAACTGAGAAAAATGCATTTTTATAAAAGTGGTGCATTTTCAAGCAAAATACATTCAAATGTCAAATTCTTTCACCTGTAAATAATTATATGAATAACTGAAATTGCATTCAATAAACAGGACACACGTTTATACACACACATATAGGCTACATCCATCCATACATACATACATACATATACATACTGTACATACACACTCACACGCGCACACTCACACACACACACTCTCACACACACGCGCGCACTCTCACACACACACACACACTCACACACTCACTCACACTCACACACTCTCACACACGCACGCACGCACACTCACACTCACACACTCTCACACACACGCACGCGCGCACACACACACACGCGCACTCTCACACACACACACACACTCACACACTCACTCACACTCACTCACACTCACACACACACACTCACACACACTCATACACACTCACACACTCACACACACGCACGCACACTCTCACACACACACACACACACACACACTCTCACACACACACACACACACACTCTCACACACACACACACACACACACACACTCACACACTCTCGCACACTCACGCACACTCACGCACACTCACGCACACGCACACACACGCACACACACGCACACACACGCACACACACACACGCACACACACGCACACACACACACACACTCTCACACACACACACACACACACACACACTCACACACTCTCGCACACTCACGCACACTCACGCACACACACGCACACTCACACACACGCACACACACGCACACACACACTCACACACACGCACACACACACTCACACACACTCACACACACACTCACACACACACGAGATATCTCATCAATGGCGGGGAAAGAGTTAACTAGTTTTTGTCTGAATGACTTTGCACTGACCCATTAACATTTAAACAGGCACATGACACCCCATCTAATCTAAGAATATGGAATAACAGTTTAATTTAAAGCATACATCTCAAAATGCAACCTTACCTCAGTCTGAGAGTGATTAGAGTTTTCTCCCAGCAGGGCGGCGCTGTACCTCCTCTCTAGCAGCTCCAGCGCGGTCAGCACCGCAGGGGTCGAGGCTTTGACCCTGATGACCACCGAATCCCCGGAGCCCTCCGAGGTCTTTCTGATTGGCTGAGAGAGCAGAACCCGTCTGTCGGCCCAGCGCATCATCCACTCCAGCAACCGGGCCAGCCGAGGAAACCGTGCCTCGAGAGAAGAGTCCAGCTCCATCTGAACATCCACTTCAGCCTGAGAGACGATCTTAAAGCTTGTTGACCCGACGTCTGTGCTAATCGAGTTCACTTTAGCATCTTTGGACGTTAGGGTGGCGTGTCGACGAAGGGCAAAAAGACCATGTTTCCCAGCAGTGTGAGTGTCGCACTGAACCGGCCCGATGGACGACGGAGGAGTAACCGGGAGAGTTTGGAAGCAGTGACCGGCATGGAAGACGGGTAACTGCACGCTTCGTTTCCGATTCTGACGGCGTTTGAGAGCGGTCAGCATGTCAAAGGTCACCGAGTGCAGCTCTCTAGTACGGAGCTGCTGTGAGAAAACACTCAGTAAAGGCAGCTCGGACTCCTCAGCGTCCAGTCGGTCTTTTTCCAGCATGTAGCTGAGGAATAACTCTAGGAAGAGCGTGTACTCCTCATCCTCCGGCTCAAACTCCCAGGTTCCCACTGTGGGTACGGTCCAGTCTGGGTCTTTGGGTTCCACTCCTCCTTTTCTTTCTTGTGTTGATTTCTCAGGTGCATCCAGAAATGTTGCTGTCTTAGAACTACAAACACAAGAAAGAGTTTACCATATTCACACATAGCTGTTTAAAACAAGTCTAGAATGGCCTACTACTCAAACTACACTACATTGCCAAAAGTATTGGCACCCCTTCTAATGAACAGGTTTGACTACTTTAGTAATTTCTATGAGTACAAATCTTAATGTTAAAGCATATAATGATATTCTAGGAAATTGTGTGCTTCTAATATTATAGCAACAGTTTGGACTCTTTTCTATTCTAACATGACAATGTCTCTGTGTATAAGACAAGGTTCAAAAAGAAAATGATTGATTGAGTCAGTGTGGAAGAACTTGACTGGTCTGCATAAAACCAAGTCCTAATCCCAGTTTAACACCTCTGGTGTGACTGTAAATGCACAAAAACTCATCACCAAACACCAGTGACTTGTACATATGGGTTCAGTCATTTTAGACACTTACAGAACTGTTGCAACAGAGATGAAATACAATTTTTAAATACATGAATTATGTTTCCATCGTTATTGCCACAGATTTGGAAGAGCATCTGTTCTAAAGAAGGGGGTGCCAATACTTTTGTCTATATAGTGTATGTACAAGTCATTGGTGTTTGGTGATGAGTTTTTGTCTCAAGGTCTGTAAGGTAGTCAAACCTGTTCATTAGAAGGGGTGCCAATACTTTTGGCAATATAGTTTATGTTTGAAGTATGCACTATGCATGCTGGGAATAGAACATAAATTTGATATGTTCCGTACAAAATACCTGCACTGAAAAAAAATCTACCTGGTTAAATAAAGGTCACTAACTAACTCCCAAAGAATACTAAAATATTACAATAGTACTTATCCAGAAAACTGCTATGTTTATTATATAATGTTAGTTATACAGATAGTAATCTATATTTTTAACCTGGTTACCAACTCCCAAAGAATACTAAGAACCATAAACAGGAAACTACTAACTTGTTAGATAGTGACCTTTATAACCTGTTTAAATAAAGGTTACTAACTCCCAAAGAATACTAACATATTACGATGGTACAAGTCCAAAAAACTACTAACATTTTAGTTAGTTAGTTAGTAACCTTTATTTTAACCTGGTTAAATAAAGGTTAAAGAATACAAAAACATTACAATGGTACATGTGCAGAAGACTACTAACATGTTAGTTAGTTAGTTAATTACTTATTTAGTTAGTAACCTTTATTTTAGCCTGGTTAAATAAATGTTACTGACTAACTACAAAAAAAACAATGGTACATGTCCAAAAAACTACTAACATTTTAGTTAGTTAGTTAGCAAGCTAGCTAGCTAGTTAGTTAGCTAGTTAGTAAGTAACCTTTATTTTAACCTGGTTAAATACAGGTTAAAGAATACAAAAACATTACAATAGTACATGTGCAGAAGACTACTAACATGTTAGATATTTAATTACTTATTTAGTTAGTTAGTAACCTTAACGTACAAATAACATGAGAAAAATGCATCTTCATTCGTAGAGTTACAAATAGCATGAGAGAGGTTTATCTTCAATGTTAGAGTTTGTTTTTGTTTTTTACATTTTTCCGTCACACCATAGGCCACACTGATACGTCAACTACCCATATGCTAGAGTTCGAGGGTCAAATAAAGATGGAAGAGATGTGTTTTTAGCCGAGTCTTGAAGATGGCTAAGGATCGTGTTGGGCAGGTCATTCCACCAGGAGGGAACAGTTAATGTAAAAGTCTGTGAAAGTGATTTTGTGCCTCTTTGGGATTGACAATAATGCGTAGAATACAGAGGTGGTGCTGTTATTTATTTATATATATATATATATTTCTAAATTGAGAACCACCAGCATTGCCTTTGCGATCGACTTGTAGATCGCGACTGACTTATTCATAGCTTTCAGTCACGTGACCGGCTCGAAGAGGGCAAAACATCATAGAACTGCAGCACAAGCGTGTCAATTTTTCATCTGTTTCACAGCCGCAAACATTCAGATCACCTCTCAAAATAATAAAACAAAGGTATTTCTGAACTAAATGCAAGTTTTGGCCATTTGCAATCTATATTAAGCACCCGCGGCAATATTTCAATCATTAAACAGTGCGACAAAACACTTAAAGTGCCTTAATATATTTAAAACAGTAATATTAAAAGATCAAATTCAGCAATCACCATATTAATGATGCATAGTTTACACAGACAAGTAGATGAGGCCGAAATATGAACGCAATCTGCTTAATAACGGTTCAGTGTTTATCTTCTAATGGTTTTCTGTTTAATGTGAAATTTTGCACGTTGTTTATATTCGGTGTTCATCTGCTTGCCTGTGCAAAATATACATTATCAATAAGGTGTTCGCCTTTTAATATCTGTGTTTTAATACAATGCAATCTGCGTAAAAATAACTGGCGGTCAGTGGAGCAAAGCTTGGTTTTGTCCTCCAGGTGGACGTTCCTATAAGAGCGTGACCCCTGGTATACAGTATGAAGTTACCTGTGTGCAGATTTGGTCAGCAGCTCTGGGGAAAGAGGCTCCGACGGCGTCTCGGCCGTGTCTCCTTCACTGTACACTAGAGGGCGTCCACAGTCTGTCAGCGTGCTGTCACTCAAACTAGTCCCGAGAGAGAGACGCTTCAGTATGGAGGCAGCACCTCCCCTGTCCTCCTCCTCCTCTCTCTCCCACAGGTACGGCTCCGGTGCGCCCAGGTGCTTTACCAGGCGCCGAAGCTCCCGGCGTCGCTGCCTCAGCTGATCCTGGATCAGAATCATCATGGTCTCGCCGCCCTCATCTTCCCTCTCGCTTCCGGGCGGCACATCTGTGAACATGAGCACATCTGCTTAGAGGCTGATTTCCAAACAAAGGAAAGAGCCATCATTCTGGGCGAGTTATTCCTTAAAGGGGTCCTTTTTCACTTTTTGAATTTTAGTCAGTGTGTATGTTTGGGCATAAAAAGATCTACAAAGACCTTTTCAAGAACTACAACGAACGGCTCGTTTGGACTACAAAGTTGTTTTCCTGTATTTGTGACATCACAAATTGTAAATCCCGCCTACTGAAATTCGATTGGTTGGTGGGTGTGGAGAACGCTTGGTTGAGCACTGCACGCTTCAGAATCAAAACCCGGTGCGAAAACTCATTTCTGATGGAAACCAACTGTTTACAGAAAATTATGGATGTCATTTTCATTTCATCTTGCATATAATATCTGATAAAGCAGCGTTTGTGGGCGGAGCTCTGCTTTGTTCCCGTGGAAACCTCGCTCCAACAGCGCCTCCCGCTGGCAGAGAATTAATTTGCATATATATGCGCCACAAATAGTGTAAGTCTGTGAGACTATGGTATAAATAAATTCAACTGTATAACAGTTTCACTGCAATTTATGTTATAATGTTAGAATTAAAGAACAATAAACATATTACTGTTGCACTTATCTGTACATAGTCAATGCAGTTATTTTTAAGCTGTTGTTGACATTCTATCTAAAACGTGATTTAGCTAAAAAAACAGCAACAATATCATTACCACTTTAATATGTCTTGCAATATCCGTGCGTGCAAAGTTCTGCACGATCCTCTTGTTCAATATTCTCCAGGTCTGAATTGATATGGCAATATTGACGAACTTGCTGTTTTGGCGAGGGGCGGAGCAATACTGAAACACCGTCTAAGCTGTTCGCCAATCACAACGCACTGGGACAGCTAACCAATCACAACACATTTCGTTTTTCAGAAGGCGGGACTTCATCAAACCCGGAACTAATCGAGCCGTTTGTGCCAGGCTGGGGAGAAAGGTATCGTAATAATGCAAATTATGTGAAAAATAATGTGATTTTCGAACCACCGAGCATGAGAGCATGTTCTAGTACACCCCAAAACACAATCAAGACTTTGTAAAAGAGCATAATAGGAGCCCTTTAAAGCAGCTCTTGCCTGGTGTCGAGGCGTCTGGCACTATCACAGGTCTCAGTCTCTGCACCAGCGACGTGTATTTATCCCGCAGCGGCACACGAACAGACTCAGTCTCATCAGGAAACACTCTCGCTAGCGTTTCTGCCGTCTAAACATAGGAAATGAAACACAAGCTTGGAATAACTGAACAGGTGAGGCGCTGCAAAGATGGTACACTGATGGATCACATACGATTATTTCGATCAGACCGATATTTATACAATTGTTTTTGGACCGTCATGATGCCCAAGTATTGTTTGCGAGTTAGTTAGTTGGGAAACTTTAATTAACCAGGTTAAAAATAAAGATTACTAACCAACTAACTTGCTTACTCCCAAAAAGTACTAAGACATTACAATGATATATGTCAAAAAAGTCCTAGTAATATGTTAGTTAGTTACCTTTATTTTTAATTTGGTTGTGATGACATGATAATGGTAACATAACATGATACATAGTAACCTTCATTTTTACCTGATTAACCGGGTTAGTTAATTAGTAACCTTAAATTACAAGGTTAAAATAAATAAACATTACTCGCAAA
Organism: Aspiorhynchus laticeps; assembly: GCA_023376895.1. Lineage (NCBI taxonomy): Eukaryota > Metazoa > Chordata > Actinopteri > Cypriniformes > Cyprinidae > Aspiorhynchus > Aspiorhynchus laticeps. The sequence goes on from CM041812.1 coordinate 30,807,005, forward strand.
GAATTCTAAGATGTTACAACTGTAATTCGCAAAAAACTACATGTTAGTTGTTAGTTAGTTAGTAACCTTTATTTTTAACCTGGTTAAATAAAGGTCACCAACTAACTCCCACAGAACACAAACACATGACAATGGTACATGTCCAAAAAACTACTAACATGTTAGTTAGTTAGTTACCTTTATTTTTAGCCTGGTTAAATAAAGATTACTCACAAAGAACTCTAAGTTCTCACAATGGTACTTGGCCAAAAAACTATTAATTGTTAGTAACCTTTATTTTAACCTTGTTAAATGAAGATGACCAACGATCTCCCAAACAATACTAAAACAGTACAATCGTACATGTTTATTAGTTAGTTGGTTTGTTGGTTGTTAACCTTAATTTACCAAGTTAAAAATAAAGATAAGTTACTAACTCACAAATAATTCTAAGACATTACAATGGCACTTGTCCAAAACACTACTAACATGTATGTCAGTTTGTTAGTTAGTTCGTTAGTTAGTAACCTTTATTTTTAACCTGGTTAAATGAAGATAACCAACTAACTCCCACAGAACACAAACACAAAACAACGGTACATGTCCAAAAAACTACTAACATGTTAGTTAGTTAGTTAGTAACCTTTCTTTTTAGCCTGGTTAAATAAAGGTCACCAACTAACTCCCACAGAACACAAACACAAAACAACGGTACATGTCCAAAAAACTACTAACATGTTAGTTAGTTAGTAACCTTTATTTTTAGCCTGGTTAAATGAAGATAACCAACGAACTCCCAAACAATACTAAAACAGTACAATCGTACATGTTTATTAGTTAGTTGGTTTGTTGGTTGTTAACCTTAATTTACCAAGTTAAAAATAAAGATAAGTTACTAACTCACAAATAATTCTAAGACATTACAATGGCACTTGTCCAAAACACTACTAACATGTATGTCAGTTTGTTAGTTAGTTCGTTAGTTAGTAACCTTTATTTTTAACCTGGTTAAATGAAGATAACCAACTAACTCCCACAGAACACAAACACAAAACAACGGTACATGTCCAAAAAACTACTAACATGTTAGTTAGTTAGTTAGTTAGTTAGTAACCTTTCTTTTTAGCCTGGTTAAATAAAGGTCACCAACTAACTCCCACAGAACACAAACACAAAACAACGGTACATGTCCAAAAAACCACTAACATGTTAGTAAGTTAGTTAGTTAGTTAGTTAGTAACCTTTCTTTTTAGCCTAGTTAAATAAAGGTCACCAACTAACTCCCACAGAACACAAACACATGACAACGGTACATGTCCAAAAAACTACTAACATGTTAGTAAGTTAGTTAGTTAGTTAGTTAGTAACCTTTCTTTTTAGCCTGGTTAAATAAAGGTCACCAACTAACTCCCACAGAACACAAACACAAAACAACGGTACATGTCCAAAAAACTACTAACATGTTAGTTAGTTAGTAACCTTTATTTTTAGCCTGGTTAAATGAAGATAACCAACGAACTCCCAAACAATACTAAAACAGTACAATCGTACATGTTTATTAGTTAGTTGGTTTGTTGGTTGTTAACCTTAATTTACCAAGTTAAAAATAAAGATAAGTAACTAACTCACAAAGAATTCTAAGACATTACAATGGCACTTGTCCAAAACACTACTAACATGTATGTCAGTTTGTTAGTTAGTTCGTTAGTTAGTAACCTTGATTTTTAACCTGGTTAAATAAAAGGTCACCAACTAACTCCCACAGAACACAAACACATGACAATGGTACATGTCCAAAAAACTACTAATATGTTAGTTGTCAGTCACAACTCCAGGCTTATTTGTTCATTAATGACGTCATCAACGACTAGTCGACTTCGACTCGACTTTCATCACATAAAAGTCGACTTTAAAAAAATCAGAAGTCATTCAACCCCCAGTCAGTATGTACCTTATTTGGAAAAAAGTCACTAAAAGGGTCTGAAAGTTGCTAAATATAGTGCTAATGTGTGTGAGACGCGAGAGCTGATGGCAGGGGATGGTGGATATTTGTGTTGGTCAATGTGGATATTGTGGCGCCACAAATAAATCAATGTATGTGAAACACTGATGTATATTACCACACGACTGGGCGGCAGTTCAGACACCAGGCTGAGCACTAAGTCCTGCAGGGCTTCCTCTGCGTTTAGGAAACGGCAGAACGGCAGGAGACGGCGCGCCCAACACAGAGCCTCAACGCATAGATCCGACACACTCGCGTCACTGACCTGAGAGACAAAAACACGGATTGACCCACCTGGCATCTCTGAGATACTCATGCATTCATTCTTTAAACGCACCTGAGTGTCTTTCTCCTGTTGCCTTGCAGCCTGGTACCTTCTACAGGAGATGCTGAGCTGGTCCCTCACCTGGAGCATCCAGCAAAGTGCACACAACTCACGAAAACATACTGAACACAGGCAGAAACTCATATAAATACATGGAGTTCACCACTAACTAACAGTTCTGACAGCTAAATACATTAAACATACTTATGATTTGCGTAGTGACACTATCCATGTCTTTGCTGGGACCTTTTTGGAAGAACCCACGATGAGTGGAGAATTTCCTCAGTCCATCAGGAATCAATTCTGCTTTGGGTTCGGACGCTTTCTTCCAGATCTACCAACAGAAAACATCAATGAGATTCTTAAAACAATATCCAAACTACTACTAACTAGTACTTAATCCAAATAGGAATTCTAAGACATTCCAATGGTACTTTTCAAAAAAATAAGTAGTTAGCTAGTTAGTTTCCAACTAGTTAGCTAGTTAGTTAGTTAGTTAGTTGGCGAGTTGTTTAATTAATTAGTAACCTTTATATTTAACCTGGTTGTTTACTAACGTTTACTAACTCCCAAACAATAATAAGACATTATAATGGTACATGTCCAAGTAACTGCTAACATGTTAGGTAGTTAGAAAGTTAGTAACCTTTATTTTAGCCTGTATAAATAAGGGTTACTAACTCCAAAAGTGTTTGAACACTTTCTTCTGGATCTACCAACAGAGAGAATTAGTAAGATTCTTAAAACAACATCCTAACTAGTACTAACTAGTACTAAATCCAAACAGTATTAACTAACTCCCAAAGAATTCTAAGACATTACAATGGTACTTGATAGTTGGTTAGTTAGTAACCTTTATATTTAACCTGGCTAGATAAAGGTTACTAACTCCCAAACAATACTAAGATATATGAGTATATAACAGCATATTTCCAAGTAACTGCTAATATGTTGGTTAGTTAGTTAGACAGACAGTTAGTAACATTTATTTTAACTTGGTTAAAATCAAGGTTACTAACTCCCAAAGAATTCCAAAACATTACAATGGCACTTGTCCAAAAAACTACTAACATTTTAATTTACTAGCGGATTGGTTGGTTAGTTAGTTTGTTAGCAAGTTAGTAAATAACCTTTATATTTAACCTGGCTAGATAAAGGTTACTAACCCCCAAACAATACTAAGATATATGAGTATATAACAGCATATTTCCAAGTAACTGCTAATATGTTGGTTAGTTAGTTAGACAGACAGTTAGTAACATTTATTTTAACTTGGTTAAAATCAAGGTTACTAACTCCCAAAGAATTCCAAAACATTACAATGGCACTTGTCCAAAAAACTACTAACATTTTAATTTACTAGCGGATTGGTTGGTTAGTTAGTTAGTTTGTTAGCAAGTTAGTAAATAACCTTTATATTTAACCTGGCTAGATAAAGGTTACTAACCCCCAAACAATACTAAGATATATGAGTATATAACAGCATATTTCCAAGTAACTGTTAATATGTTGGTTAGTTAGTTAGACAGACAGTTAGTAACATTTATTTTAACTTGGTTAAAATCAAGGTTACTAACTCCCAAAGAATTCCAAAACATTACAATGGCACTTGTCCAAAAAACTACTAACATTTTAATTTACTAGCTGATTGGTTGGTTAGTTAGTTTGTTAGCAAGTTAGTAAATAACCTTTATATTTAACCTGGCTAGATAAAGGTTACTAACTCCCAAACAATACTAAGATATATGAGTATATAACAGCATATTTCCAAGTAACTGCTAATATGTTGGTTAGTTAGTTAGACAGACAGTTAGTAACATTTATTTTAACTTGGTTAAAATCAAGGTTACTAACTCCCAAAGAATTCCAAAACATTACAATGGCACTTGTCCAAAAAACTACTAACATTTTAATTTACTAGCGGATTGGTTGGTTAGTTAGTTAGTTTGTTAGCAAGTTAGTAAATAACCTTTATATTTAACCTGGCTAGATAAAGGTTACTAACCCCCAAACAATACTAAGATATATGAGTATATAACAGCATATTTCCAAGTAACTGCTAATATGTTGGTTAGTTAGTTAGACAGACAGTTAGTAACATTTATTTTAACTTGGTTAAAATCAAGGTTACTAACTCCCAAAGAATTCCAAAACATTACAATGGCACTTGTCCAAAAAACTACTAACATTTTAATTTACTAGCTGATTGGTTGGTTAGTTAGTTTGTTAGCAAGTTAGTAAATAACCTTTATATTTAACCTGGTTAGATAAAGGTTACTGTCACAGATGTAGTGTAGAGATAAGTGCTCGACGAAGATGATGCATAAATCACAGGTACTTTATTTAAATCCATGAATATAAACACAGGAGAAATACTTGGACACTACAATCAAACTAAACAAGACTAGGGAGAACCTGAGGACTTAAATAGAGCAACCAAACAAACAGAACTAAACAAGCAGCACCTGAACAGAGTATTCAATCAATTAGTAGGGATGGGCGATATGGGTTTAAAAATATATCACGATATTTCTGGTTTTTATTGAAACACACCTTGTGTAGTAAGTGTCTGCAGCGATGCAGGTTGCTGATGTACCACTGCGCCGCGGGCCGAGAGCTGTGTGCCGCCCTGAAGAGCATCAGAACCTTCTGAACCAGCCCAGAAACCTGACAGCGAGACTCCCTCTCCAGAACCAGCGCTGCATCTCTCACCGAGTCCTGAGGAGAAGCAAACACAGCTGAAGATGAGATAGACTCGACGGAAACAGACGTGACGGTCGGGCGTCTCTGTAGCTACACTACAGTGCCAAAAGTATTGGCACCCCCTTCTAATGAACATTGAGTAATTTCTATGAGTACAAATCTTAATGTTAAAGCATATAATGATATTCTAGGAAATTGTGTGCTTCTAATATTATAGCAACAGTTTGGACTCTTTTCTATTCTAACATGACAATGTCTCTGTGTATAAGACAAGGTTCAAAAAGAAAATGATTGATTGAGTCAGTGTGGAAGAACTTGACTGGTCTGCATAAAACCAAGTCCTAATCCCAGTTTAACACCTCTGGTGTGACTGTAAATGCACAAAAACTCATCACCAAATGTTTACAAATCTATAATTGGTCGACTAGTCGATGTCAAGGTTAAAGCGTCATGCACAGCACTGAAGTCGATTAGTCTGTGCAACCCCTAGTGTGTGATCCACCTGTGTGTTGGGTGAAGGCTGTGGACAGTACAGAGGAGGAGCAGGCAGGTAGAACGCAGGAGGAACCAGAGCAGGAAGTGATGCGGCTCGCTCTTTGGCTGCGTCCAGAAGTCGTGTCAGAGGCTGAGAGATGACGTCCAGCTCCGTCATGACGGACGCCTTCAGGATCTCCTGCACAGAGAGCTGAACCAGATCCACGTCCTCAGCACCCACGCTGCCTAACGGAGCAACAAACAAACAGCATATTAGCATACTTCATTTTCAGTGTCATTTTACTATTATTTATATACTATTAATTAGGGCTGCACGATTATGACAAAAATCATTGTCGATTATTCCCTTGAGATTGTAATTGCGATTATTAATAACGATTATTTTGAACAGATTTATGCCATTGTTTGAAGCCGCATGCCATATTTTTATATAAAATATATATTTAAAAAAAGGCTGAAAACACTCTTCCTGAACTTGTATTGCTTCTCTATAGCATTGAGCCCCAAATGTCAACTACACATTGGTTTGGTTTCTTCTTTAAACAAAAAAAAGATAATATTATGCAATGTTATACTAAAACTAAAAGAAAGAAAAAAGAAAAAATGGTTTACTAAAGCTATATATATTTAATTTACAATTAAACAGACGAAATTTCAAATTACAGTAACATTTTACAGTACAATTGATATGATCAGGGCTCCAGACTAACACTGGAGAGCAGTGGCACCAGCACTGAACATGTGATATTACACGTTTAGTCTCTTAGAAATGCACATTAGAACAGGAGCTTGCGTTGGGATGCAGATGTATATTTGACAGCACCATTGTGAAAACTGTAACAGCCTCAGTGTTGAAGAGAATAACAGCTCCGATTTATTTGGCTTTAAACTAGTTTAACCTGTTAACTGTCACGGGCCCACCGGTGGGCCCATTTGCCATTATATGTTTTAAACAGTAATATCTTAGTCTGAACCTAAAGCAATCTTGACAAACTATATATCGTTTGAAAGCTTAAAGACTCTAGTTTTCATATTTGGTGACTGATTTTTGAAATATTTTACAAAGCAACTGTAATTTGTTAATTTGTAAGAAGAGTCCTCATCAGAGTCAGAGAGCGAGTCCTAAGCTTTACTTTGAAATAGTGATACATATATAAAATCATGAAAAATCTGTAAAAATCTCTATTTATGTTCATGTCAAGTGTTCAAAAGATAAAATCCATTCTAATTTTTGAGAAAAAAAGGTCTAAAAGTGTTTTGAATATTAAGCAAAACAATAGGTTCTCAATTTTTGATGCAGCGTGAACTATAACGTACGTCCAGGGTTCTTATTGCATGTATTTTATGTGCTTTTTAGAGGTTGAATTTAAATAAAATACTGCCATACTACCCTTAATACTTCTGAATGTGATGTCTACATCATAAATATTGAGAAAAGTATGGAAAAACATGTTTCAGATCATTCAAACCATATATGGAAATAGAGCCGCCCTTATATGGTTACTAATGAGGTTTGATGGTCATCTAGTGGAAAAGCATGGTACTACGCTCAAACAAAATCTCACTGAAAGCTCATTTTTTGAGATATCAACCACAAATTTGGAACACAACTTCTTCAGATTTTTGGTTTTGATTTTCTAGCAGTTTTAGAGTAAAACAGGTTATGTAAAATATATATTTTACATAAAATATAAATATTTACATTTTTACATTCTATATTTTCATAAACTTAAACTTCCATAACTTTTTTGTAATATAATTTTTATAAGTTTTTTCACCTCTACAATAATCTGCCAAGTGTCTTCTTTAAAAAGAGACCAACCTTAAGTCGCTGCTCCAAAGCATTCAAAATTTATAATAATTTAAGTTGGATATGGCATTTTCAGGCCTATACTCAACAAGTGGAACCGACAGTTAACAGGTTAAATGAAAGAGACGTGATTTGTTCTGGAGAACTCTGCGCTGAACTCTGCTTCTTACTGGACTTCACAGCGTAGTTTAGTGTGTGATCGCGGGTCACTGTAATAAACACATACGCTCTAAGCTCGCGCTGTGTTCTTTTGAGGCGCGCGGATATAAGGTCAGTGTGGCGCGCAGTTCAAACGTGTTCCGCTATTTTGTTCCGCTTTTGACACGTTTGGTGTTTAACATCTCTATCATTCACAACAGAGTGACGACGACTATCAGTTACACAACATGTCTTTTATCCAGTGTGTTTGAGTTTGTTAAACATTTTCAGTTTTCATTATGTGCTTTAACATTTATATATATATATATATATATATATATATATATATATATATATATATATATATATATATATATATATATATATATACACACACTGCTGCTCAAAAGTTTGGGATCAGTAAGATTTTTAATGTTTTTAAGGAAGTCTCTTCTGCTCATCAAGACTGTATTTATTTGATTAAAAATACAGAAAAAACTTTTATTTTGTAAAATATTATTGCAATATAAAATAACAGTTTTCTATTTTAATATACTTTAAAATATAATTTATTTCTGTGATCAAAGCTGTATTTTCAGCATCATTACTGCAGTCTTCAGTGTCACATGATCTTCAGAAATCATAATAATATGCTGATTTATTATGAGTGTTGAAACTCTTCATATTGTTTTTTGGAACGTGATATTTTTTCTTTGATTCTTTGATGAATATAACATTAAAAAGAGCAGCATTTGTTCAAAATAGAAATCTTTTATAACAATATAAGTCTTTACTATGACTTTTTATTAATTTAACACATCCCTACTGAATAAAAAATATTAATTTCTTTTAAAAAAAAAAAGAAAGAAAAAACGTACTGACCCCAAACTTTTGAATAGCATTGTATATTGTTACACAAAATTATTTTTTTTAAATAAATGCTGTTCTTTTTAACTTTTTATTAATCAGAGAATCCTAAAAAAAATATCACAGCTCCCAAAAAAATATTAATCATCACAACAGTTTCAACACTCATAATAAATCAGTATATTATTATGATTTCTGAAGATCATGTGACTCTGAAGACTGCAGTAATGATGCTGAAAATACAGCTTTGATCACAGAAATAAATTACAGTTTAAAGTATATTAAAATAGAAAACTGTTATTTTATATTGCAATAATATTTTACAAAATAAAAGTTTTTTCTGTATTTTTAATCAAATAAATACAGTCTTGATGAGCAGAAGAGACTCCCTTAAAAACATTAAAAATCTTTCTGATCCCAAATTTTTGACCAGCAGTGTATATATATATATATATATATTAATTAGATAATTAATTCCTGTGATGCAAAGCTGAATAGAGACTTCTTTAAAAACATTAAAAATCTTACTGATCCCGGTATATTATTTAACTTTAATTTCATTTGGTTACAGCTTTAATTTTAGTCTTTTTAGTAGTTTAGTACTTATTTTGGTTAGTTGCCAAGGCAACACTTTTAATTGTCATTCTAAAATATCTTATTATATTATATGAAGTATCTTATTTTATATTTATTTTGATTAAATTCTATTATTCTATTTTTATAGTAATTATATTTTATTTATATGATAGTTTTAGATAACAGTAACAACACATAATATAATATAATAATCACATATTATATTATATTACATTTTATTGTATTACATGAAATTATATTATATTATATTATATACAGTGTGAGTGAATTCTACGATGATTTTCAGTAAGTCGGTTAAGGATACAATCTAACACCAAACTTAATTCCTGAAAAGATCATTAAAATAAAAGGTTGATGTATAAAACTATAAAGTGATAATTATTGACAGTACTCAAGTTTTGTTTATGAACCTGATGCTAATGGATGAAAACAGGCCTCCTAACTAACTTTAGTAGCTCCTGAGATGTTAAAGGAGAATTAAAACGGTTGTAAATCTTATGTTTTGATTTATTTATAGTCTCTGACTTGCTCCTTCACTAGCTAGCTTCAAGTCTGTCCTCAAATCTTATTTGTTTTCTCAGGCTTTTGATTAATGTTAGTTAAGGCTCTGATGTTAATTTGCTCTGATTCTATTTTATGTGTTTAAAGGGATAGTTCACTTTGAAATTAAAATGTGGTATCTATCAGCTTACCCCAAGGGCATCCAAGATGTAGGTGTCTTTTTTTCTTCAGTAGATCCAATTTTGATGTTTTTAGGTCAAACCGTTCTAGTCTGTCAGTCATATAATGGCAGGTATAGGTCACTGTCTCTATAAGAGGGAAAAAGAACATGCACAGAGAAATCCAAATTAAACAATTCCCCATCGTAACTACACATTGATGGCCTAAGACACGAAACGAGCGGTTTGTGTGAGAAAACTAACAGTATTTATATCGTTTTTACCTCTTGTACACAACCATGTCCAAGTGATCTGAGTGCGCACACACATCCGGTGTGTGACGTGTGTGTGTGTGCGCGCTCTGGCTCACGCTGCATTCACACGGGGCGTCGGCGTCGACGCTTGACGGAGGGCGTGTCTGAAGCGTGGTGCTGACGCAACTTTTCAAGCGCCAACGGAGGCGTCAGCCAATCAGATCGCCTCATGCAAATACCCAATCCCGTTCATGCAACACCAGAGAAGCATGTGATTGGTTGTTGTAACTATGACGGCGCGTCAGCACCACGCTTCAGACACGCCCTCCGTCAAGCGTTGACGCCCCGTGTGAATGCAGCGTGAGCCAGAGCGCACACACACACACACACACACACACACACACACCGGATGTGTGTGTGCACTCAGATCACTTGGACATGGTTGTGTACAAGAGGTAAAAAACGATATAAATACTGTTTGTTTTCTCACACAAACCGCTCGTTTCGTGTCTTAGGCCATCAATGTGTAGTTACGATGGGGAATTGTTTAATTTGAATTTCTCTGTGCATGTTCTTTTTCACTCTTATAGAGACAGTGACCTATACCTGCCATTATATGACTGACAGACAAGAACGGTTTGACCTAAAAACATCAAAATTGGATCTACTGAAGAAAAAAAGACACCTACATCTTGGATGCCCTTGGGGTAAGCTGATAGATACCACATTTTAATCTCAAAGTGAACTATCCCTTTAATTATCATATGATGCATGTTTTCTTTTATATACTGTATTTTGTTGTACAGCACTTTGGTGCAACTGTGTTGCTTTTAAATGTGCTATAGAAATAAATGTGGACTTGACTTGACTATAGGGACTAGATCTCATAATTCAGGTTGATTATAAACACCGTATTTTCACCTGTGTTAGCATCTCCTTCAGACCCGGCCATCCGGTCCAGTAACATCTCCAGCTGATCCTGGAATATCACCGCAGGCTTCAGCTCGGTGGGAAGCTGTAGCTCTCTCCAACGCAGGCTGGAGGACCGAGACATGAGAAACACGTAAACATCACTGCAGCATCTGAAGCGACCGTGTACCAGGTTACACGAAAGCCCTTAAATTAAGGGAACACTTAGTGAGCAAGAAAAATCCTAAGGGTCAACTTAAAGGAACCTTAAGGCACACACTTGGCGTCTTTTTTGAAGCTGCCGGCGTCTGTTGTACATTATACTCCTGTGGAGTAAACCGTGTTTTCAAAAAAAGCACCGGCGTCTTTTTCTGCAGCTCAGAGCGTCTTTTCAAGTTGACCAATGACAAGCGAGTAGCGAGTCGTCTCCATTGTTGTACAAAAACAACAAGAAAAAGGAGAAGACAGCCACAGATCGTACTAGTTTCAGAGCACAAGGAGTCGAGTATGAAACCGTGCATCATCCAGCCGGAGCTCCTGGACTAAATTGTTGGAAGCACCATACAGTTTCCTTCCCCGTATAATGTCGCGTAGGGCTGTCAAAATGGCTGAAAAACTAAATTCGAATTTTGTACCTAAATATTCGAATTTATAAGGCATAATTTCAGTTAGAGGAGAAAAAGCTTTTGGCTTCTCCCCTGAGGCCACAAGAGGGCGCATCGAGCTAAATATGACTAATTCACTGTTATTCAAAGCATAAAATAACACGACTATCTTTGAAAAATATGCATAATGTTTAAAATAATGTTTAACCATATATAATTAATTAATTAAATTGCTTAAACAATTAGAAACAAAAAATAGACAGTTTAATACAAAGCACGGAAAACCAATCACAAACGTTTTTTTCATTTAAAAACACGAGATGCAGTGTAACAGAGAGAGACCGTCCCGCCATAAAGTTTTGAGACGTGTTTTTTCAAAGTTGAACTTACAATAATTTTAAATGGCTTTCTAAATATCCGATTCTCTTGTGTGAGACGCGAGTGCAACGCTGATAGACGTCTCTATAGAAAATGTGATGCATTTGCGTTCTGTGTGAACGGCTTGGTTTCAGTTTTGACGTAAACAACATCATCTCGGCGTTGATGGTCTCTTTTTCCGCAGTATTTTGAATGCACAACGTATCCAGCGGGTTCAACTGGATAAGTTAAAAAAAAGCATGAAAATGCAATGACACCTACCTACATCTTCATGGCATCTCGTGCGCCACTGATAAGCTGCCTGACGCACACCTAAAATTCGAAGACTGTTTTTGTAACTCGTGTGTGTTTTTAACATAAACGTGTGTGTGAATGAGAACTTAGTTTACTCACATGCTGTTACAGCCGCTTCGGATGTGTGCGCTCAGAAAACCATCAGAAGTTTAAACTAATATGGTTTAAAACGCATGATTTCAGAGTGATAAACATGATAATCAGAACCAAAACAGATGTTTTTAGCAGGTACGAGCTGAAGCAGCTCTATTCTAGAAAAGGGGGCGGAGAGCAGCAGCTCATTTGCATTTAAAGAAACAGGCACGAATATCAGAGTGTTTCTGCTTCCACTCAAAATAGGCATTTTCAAAATCATATAATAAATGATCTGTGAGGTATTTTGAGCTGACACTTCACAGACACATTCTGGGGACACCAGAGACTTATGTTACATATTGTAAAAAGGGGCATATAATATGTCTCCTTTAAAGACTTTCATGCAACCGGGCACAGACCCTCATGCTGAGAACACACCTGCTGATGTCTGAGTGTCCAGTGCAGTAGCTGGTGTAGGCCAGGCCGAGGGCGGAGGTCATCTTCCAGTCTCCCAGCCGCAGCGCCATCCATGCAGCCTCCGGTATCAACCCACCAAGCAGGAGGAGCTCCAGAGCGTAATCCACCGTCCACAGCGCCGAGAGCTGCTCGGAGCGGACCGACAGAGACACACGAGTCTGACACAACTCTACCACACGTCCACCAGCGTCTGAGAGAGGACAACCACTTCATTACATCATATAATCAGTCATACACTGCTTTATTAGCACAGCTGTGTTCAGAAAGCAATACTAGCATCATCATTTGTGACCCTGGAGCACAAAACCAGTCTTAAGTGTCAATTTATGCATCATCTGAAATCTGAATAAATAGCTTTCCATTGATGTATGGTTTGTTATGATAGGACAATATTTGTAAATCTGGAATCTGAGGGTGCAAAAAAATCTAAATATTGAGAAAATCATCTTTAAAGTTGTTCAAATTAAGTTCTTAGCAATGCATATTACTAATCAGAAATTAAGTTTTGATGTAGAAAATTTACAAAATATCTTCATGGAACATGATCTTAATATCCTAATGATTTTTGGCATAAAATAAAAATCAATAATTTTGACCCATACAATGTATTGTTGTCTATTGCTACAAATATACCTGTTACTTATGACCTGCACACTAACATTATTGTCACCAATGTTGTTTTAGCATTATTTATATACATTTATAGCATTTATTAACATTTTGAATTTGCATTTTCGGTTTTCGTATTAATTTTAGTTTAGTATTTTTTTTTTTTTTTTTTAATTTAGCTTTAATTTATTACATTTTTAGTAATTTTACTACTTTACGACAACGTGAACTTAAAAAAACCTAAATGAAAATGAGAAATGCTGCTTGGCAACTAATGGAAATTGTTATTTTTCATCTAATATTGATATTTCAGTGTTAGTTTAGTATTATTTATATACTATAATATAAACTTAAACTTTAAAAATATTTTATTTTTATATTTTCAGTATTAATGTTTTTGTATGTTAATAAATACATTTATAAAAAATAAATAAATGTTTTTATTAATTTTTCAGACATGTTTAGACAAAAAAAGTTATAACAATTACATAATTATGTTGTATTAATGTTATTTTAATTTATCTTTAGTTATTTAAAAAAGTTTTAGTAAGTTTAAGTTTAATATCTTCTGTTTTCATTTTATTTTGTGTTTTGTCATGTTTACTAGATTTTAGGTTTTATTAGCATTTATATAAGCTTTATGTTATAATTGTTGAATTAAATATAATATTTATTTCTAAAGTTACTATTTGTAATATCTACTTGATACTTTCCCATTTAACTCATTTAAATATTCTTTTGTGGGTTTTTTCACAACCAAATTTAGTTTGTGATTAATTAGATTAATTTTAATTATTAATATTTTTTATTATTTAAAATACAAATAAATAAATAATAGTTTTAGTTTTAGTCATATGACCACATTACATCATTGCATTAATTCAGAGAGGCTCATCCAGTTATCATCTCATGAACAAATATTTTGCATTTGATGCCACCTTTGTATAAAAATATCAAACTTTTGGGAGCCAGATCAAATCAAGAAATAGATGCAATAATTTCAGGTTTATTTGTCACATTAGTCAAGTCAAGGCACCTTTATATATATAGCTTTTAACAATACAGATTGTGTCAAAGCAACTTTACAATATCAAAATAGGAAAATAGTGTCACTAATGTAAAATGACAAGATTAAACACTCAATTTTCTGTTAAAGGCATTAGACAGGAAAGATCAAGTGCAATGCATTGCATTATGGGATACAGTATTTCAAGCAGTGTGCTCTGACTGTATACTACACACTCCATGCAATCTATCAATGAGCTTACAGTGCACAGAAACAGCACACAGTGTCCTGAACTCACCGTGAGGTAAGTGAAGAGGCGGCAGCACGCTGATGTTGTGTGGTGGAAGGATGCAGAGCGGCCGGTTGGTGAAGTACGCAGCCATAAACCTGCCCAGAGACTGAACCACAGCACAGGCCGCTTCTCGCCCCACCGGACCCTCAAACACCAGCTCATCTACAGAGAGAGAAACCTGTTACTGACCTCACAGAACAATCAGAGAACCCTGTTACTGACCTCACAGAACAATCAGAGAACCCTGTTACTGACCTCACAGAACAATCAGAGAACCCTGTTACTGACCTCACAGAACAATCAGAGAACCCTCTGACCTCACAGAACAATCAGAGAAACCTGTTACTGACCTCACGGAACAATCAGAGAACCTTGTTACTGACCTCACGGAACAATCAGAGAAACCTGTTACTGACCTCACGGAACAATCAGAGAAACCTGTTACTGACCTCACGGAACAATCAGAGAACCCTGTTACTGACCTCACGGAACAATCAGAGAACCCTGTTACTGACCTCACAGAACAATCAGAGAAACCTGTTACTGACCTCACGGAACAATCAGAGAACCCTGTTACTGACCTCACGGAACAATCAGAGAACCCTGTTACTGACCTCACGGAACAATCAGAGAAACCTGTTACTGACCTCACGGAACAATCAGAGAACCTTGTTACTGACCTCACGGAACAATCAGAGAAACCTGTTACTGACCTCACGGAACAATCAGAGAAACCTGTTACTGACCTCACGGAACAATCAGAGAAACCTGTTACTGACCTCACGGAACAATCAGAGAAACCTGTTACTGACCTCACAGAACAATCAGAGAAACCTGTTACTGACCTCACAGAACAATCAGAGAAACCTGTTACTGACCTCACAGAACAATCAGAGAAACCTGTTACTGACCTCACGGAACAATCAGAGAACCCTGTTACTGACCTCACGGAACAATCAGAGAACCCTGTTACTGACCTCACGGACCAATCAGAGAACCCTGTTACTGACCTCACAGAACAATCAGAGAACCCTGTTACTGACCTCACGGAACAATCAGAGAACCCTGTTACTGACCTCACGGACCAATCAGAGAACCCTGTTACTGACCTCACAGAACAATCAGAGAAACCTGTTACTGACCTCACAGAACAATCAGAGAAACCTGTTTCTGACCTCACAGAACAATCAGAGAACCCTGTTACTGACCTCACAGAACAATCAGAGAACCCTGTTACTGACCTCACAGAACAATCAGAGAAACCTGTTACTGATCTCACGGAACAATCAGAGAACCCTGTTACTGATCTCACGGAACAATCAGAGAAACCTGTTACTGACCTCACGGAACAATCAGAGAACCCTGTTACTGACCTCACGGAACAATCAGAGAACCCTGTTACTGACCTCACGGAAGAATCAGAGAACCCTGTTACTGACCTCACAGAACAATCAGAGAACCCTCTGACCTCACAGAACAATCAGAGAAACCTGTTACTGACCTCACAGAACAATCAGAGAAACCTGTTACTGACCTCACAGAACAATCAGAGAAACCTGTTACTGACCGCACAGAACAATCAGAGAACCCTGTTACTGACCTCACAGAACAATCAGAGAACCCTGTTACTGACCTCACGGAACAATCAGAGGAACCTGTCACTGACCTCACGGAACAATCAGAGAACCCTGTTACTGACCTCACAGACCAATCAGAGAACCCTGTCACTGACCTCACGGAACAATCAGAGAACCCTGTCACTGACCTCACGGAACAATCAGAGAACCCTGTCACTGACCTCACGGAACAATCAGAGAACCCTCTGACCTCACAGAACAATCAGAGAAACCTGTTACTGACCTCACAGAACAATCAGAGAAACCTGTTACTGACCTCACAGAACAATCAGAGAAACCTGTTACTGACCGCACAGAACAATCAGAGAACCCTGTTACTGACCTCACAGAACAATCAGAGAACCCTGTTACTGACCTCACGGAACAATCAGAGGAACCTGTCACTGACCTCACGGAACAATCAGAGAACCCTGTTACTGACCTCACAGACCAATCAGAGAACCCTGTCACTGACCTCACAGAACAATCAGAGAACCCTGTCACTGACCTCACGGAACAATCAGAGAACCCTGTTTCTGACCTCACAGAACAATCAGAGAACCCTGTCACTGACCTCACAGAACAATCAGAGAACCCTGTCACTGACCTCACGGAACAATCAGAGAACCCTGTTTCTGACCTCACAGAACAATCAGAGAACCCTGTCACTGACCTCACAGAACAATCAGAGAACCCTGTCACTGACCTCACGGAACAATCAGAGAACCCTCTGACCTCACAGAACAATCAGAGAAACCTGTTACTGACCTCACGGAACAATCAGAGAACCCTGTCACTGACCTCACAGAACAATCAGAGAACCCTGTCACTGACCTCACGGAACAATCAGAGAACCCTCTGACCTCACAGAACAATCAGAGAAACCTGTTACTGACCTCACAGAACAATCAGAGAACCCTGTCACTGACCTCACGGAACAATCAGAGAACCCTGTTTCTGACCTCACAGAACAATCAGAGAACCCTGTCACTGACCTCACAGAACAATCAGAGAACCCTGTTTCTGACCTCACAGAACAATCAGAGAACCCTGTCACTGACCTCACGGAACAATCAGAGAACCCTGTCACTGACCTCACGGAACAATCAGAGAACCCTGTTTCTGACCTCACAGAACAATCAGAGAAACCTGTTACTGACCTCACGGAACAATCAGAGAACCCTGTCACTGACCTCACGGAACAATCAGAGAAACCTGTCACTGACCTCACAGAACAATCAGAGAAACCTGTTACTGACCTCACAGAACAATCAGCGAACCCTGTTACTGACCTCACAGAACAATCAGAGAAACCTGTTACTGACCTCACAGAACAATCAGAGAACCCTGTTACTGACCTCACAGAACAATCAGAGAACCCTGTTACTGACCTCACAGAACAATCAGCAATACCAATTTTGGCCACGTACACACTGCAAGTTTGTTATGTGCCATTTTTTTGGCTAAAGACTCTTTTTGTCCATTGATTTTAACAAAGCTACCGCTGATAAACGTGCTGTGTTTTGTTTCTGCTCGGGAGGCTGTCTTGCAATGTCCTCATATTTACAAGCACTTTTAGGCACGTTGTTTGGTCTGAGCTTATAAATCTAGGCACTTTATGGCGTTAATAAAGTGGTCTGTTGCGGATATGATACATGTGATTTTTTTGGTGTGGTAAAACAAAGCATTGTGTTTTTTGTGCTGGTCCTTGTTTGTTTTGTTTTTTTAATGAAGATCTGGCAACACTGACACTTTACCGCTGGGCTCGTGAGCGCAACTAGTCCCGTGTCAAAAATGTGCTTAGGTTAAGACTTCTTTAACTTATTTTTTTGCATCTCACATACAAACGAAGACGTTTAAATACGTCATTAACAACTAGTTGTTCAGTTCGGTTCCGTACACTGCATAGAATTTCTGTAAATGCGGTCGTCACTCCTGTATCTTAGTGAATTATGTGCGTACAGAACACGATTAAGGAGTAAAAGGTGTTTCAAGTTTTATTTGTCACATACACGACTATACAGAGATTGTATAACCAGCAGTGAAATGTGAGTCGGGTCCGCTCCATGGACAGTGCAAATATTGAAAAGTACAACACAAGGGAAGTATACATAAAATAAAATGAATAAAAAATAAGATATAAAGAATAAAATATAAGGTATAAAAGAATGTGCATGACAGTATGCTGTAGAATTAAATATTAAGGTAAGCATGACTGTACAGAGAGGAATGTGCAAACAGGTTGAACATGGTTGACATGAAGCAGCCAATCACAAAAAAAATAAATATAAAAAATAAGATAAGATAAGATATCAAGACACAAATTGTTGTGTGCAAATGACACTGACAGTATGAGGTAGACAATAATGAGTGTGTGATTAGTGATTATGAAGTAAGTCAGATGATGTTAAAAGGCTGAGTTTGAGTTCAGGAGTCTGATGGCCTGGGGGAAGAAACTCCTCCTAAGTCTCTCAGTTTTTGCCATCAGGCTGCGGAAGCACTTACCAGATGGCAGCAGAGTGAAGAGACAGTTTCCAGGATGATTTGAGTCCTTGGTGATTTTGACAGCTCTGCTTCTGCAGCGTTTGAGGTAGATGTCCTGCAGAGAGGGGAGAGCAGACCCTGAGATACGCTCAGCTAAGCGCACGACTCTCTGCAAGGCCTTGCAATCTTGACTGGAGCTGTTTCCATACCACACTGAGATGCACTGAGTCAATACACTTTCTATGGTCCCTGCATAGAAAGTTTTCAGGATTGTTGGTGAGACCCTGAATTTCCTCAGCTGTCGCAGATGGTACAGTCTTTGCCTGGCTTTCTTGACCTGTGTTTGAATGTGTGTAGTCCAAGACAGGTCCTCGGAGATGTTTACGCCGAGGTACTTGAAGCTGCTTACTCTCTCCACAGGGGTCCCGCTGATCATAAGAGGAGTGTAGGGCCGCTGCTGTCTCTTTCTGAAGTCCACAATCAGCTCTTTAGTTTTGCTCACGTTCAGAGAGAGACAGTTGTCCTGGCACCATGATGTAAGTCTCTCCACCTCATCCAAGTATGCGGTCTCATCATTGTTGGAAATGAGGCCCAGAACCACAGTATCATCAGCAAATTTGATAATAGATGTGGATCTGTGAGAGGACACACAGTCATGTGTGTAGAGAGAGTAGAGCAGGGGACTCAGAACGCAGCCCTGCGGGGCTCCTACGTTCAGGGTGATGGAGTTTGAGGTGTACTGGCCTACCTTCACCACTTGAGGTCTGCCGGTGAGGAAGTCTTGAATCCAGTCGCAGAGTGAAGTGTTTAGGCCGAGGTCTGTGAGTTTGGAAGTCAGCTTGATGGGGACTATGGTGTTGAAAGCGGAGACACCATAGGTGAAGTGACAACCGAATTTAACTACAGTGTGTACGTGGCCTTTATGTATTAAACTATCAGAAACTGAATTCTCATCAAAAGCAGTCGGATCTGATCATGGTGTTTAACTACAGAATGTTGTTGGAGAAACCTGAAAATGTGCATCTGGAGAAGAATGGCAGATAATTGCCAAATGATGATGATCAAAGCTTGTCGTATCAAACCCAAAAAGATTTGAGGCTGTAAAGGTGCTTCAGCTAAGGGTATGAATACTTATGCAATGTACTTATTTCAGTTTTTTATTTTTTATAAATTTACAAAGTTGTGACAGTTCTGTTTTTGCTTTCTCAGTATGGTGTAGATTGATGTGGAAAAAAAGTCATTTAAAGCAGTTTAACATAAGGCTGCAACATAAAACATGAAAAAAAATAATACTTTCGCAAGGCACTGTATATCAGTATGTATATATAAAATACTATGAATGTGGACATACTACTCTTTTCATGTACTGTTTATTGCGTACTATATGTGACCCTGCAGCACAAAAGCAGTCATAAGTAACACCGGTATATTTGTAGCAATAGCCAACAATACATTGTATGGGTCAAAATTATCAATTTTTCTTTTATGCCAAAAATCATTAGAATATTAAGATCATGTTCCATGAAGATATTTAGTAAATTTCCTTCCATGAACTTAATTTTTGATTAGTAATATGCATTGCTAAGAACTTCATTTGAACAACTTTAAAGGTGATTTTCTCAATATTTAGATTTTTTTGCACCCTCAGATTCCAGATTTACAGCCAAATATTGTCCTATCATAACACACCATACATTAATGGAAAGCCATTTATTCAGATTTCAGATGATGCATAAAGACTGGTTTTGTGCTCCAGGGTCACATACAGTTTAGAAGTGGGCATATTCAGATGCAGCATTAGTTTTATAGGGTTAACCCGACTAATATTTGTCCGTTACACAGAAGTAATAATCTACTTCCTACCGTCCTCTCCTGGCGTTTCTGCTGGTGTCTGTAACTGTCGTGCCAGACGGTCACACAGACCTTGAGCCTCTCTCAGTCGATACTGGAAGAGCAGCGTGTAGAGAAGAGCCAGACAGCAGCGAGTCTCCAGGTAACTCCTCATCGGACCCGCTGTGAGACGCAGGACGGATAAAGTGAGTGACGCCAGACATTCAACACCAGAGAGTTTGATTAACCCGTTTAAACCAAAATTTTTCCCAGACATGAAAATATCCAAATGATGTGTCATAAGTAACCCTTTGAAATAATCAATATTTTTTTCATGTATTTTTCATGTATTTTTTCACAAATGATGTGTCATAAGTAACCCTTTGAAATAATCAATATTTTTTTAATGTATTTTTCATGTATTTTTTCACAAATGATGTGTCATAAGTAACCCTTTGAAATAATCAATATTTTTTCCATGTATTTTTCATGTATTTTTTCACAAATGATGTGTCATAAGTAACCCTTTGAAATAATCAATATTTTTTTAATGTATTTTTCATGTATTTTTTCACAAATGATGTGTCATAAGTAACCCTTTGAAATAATCAATATTTTTTCCATGTATTTTTCATGTATTTTTTCACAAATGATGTGTCATAAGTAACCCTTTGAAATAATCAATATTTTTTCCATGTATTTTTCATGTATTTTTTCACAAATGATGTGTCATAAGTAACCCTTTGAAATAATCAATATTTTTTTCACGTATTTTTCATGTATTTTTTCACAAATGATGCGTCATAAGTAACCCTTTGAAATAATCAATATTTTTTCCATGTATTTTTTCACAAATGATGTGTCATAAGTAACCCTTTGAAATAATCAATATTTTTTTCATGTATTTTTTCATGTATTTTTTTCACAAATGATGCGTCATAAGTAACCCTTTGAAATAATCAATATTTTTTCCATGTATTTTTTCATGTATTTTTTCACAAATGATGTGTCATAAGTAACCCTTTGAAAATCAAATTTGTTTTTTTTTTTTTTTGGAAAAGTGTGTGAATAATTGTGTTTTATGCTCGGTCACAATAGTGTCCGGTGGGATGATGTGTGTACTGAAATATATTTCTGCAGTCATAAAAATTATTATATATCTTAGCTCAGCTATTTTAAACTGTTTGATCACAGGGTTACTATTATGCATAACAAAAACTCATGCAACATTGATAGGAACACGGAGATAAAAAAAATTAAATTGTTAATTTTTGTAAAATATTTTTATATTAATGCTACGAGTATTTCAACATCATTATTGTACATTTTTTGTAACATTTGAATTTTTAATTTAGTGCAATATTTTGTCATTGCAACATTTTAGTGTAATTTTCACTAACATCTGGATTTATATTGTATTCCTAAGTTCACTGTTATCCCACCATCAACATGTTTACTCACTCATGACTAATACTAAATATATGCAAATTCATATATTAATACTAGACACCCTAAAGATCATGTGTACCAAAAATCTTTATATTAACATACTTTGCACGCCTTTTGTTTCAGAGCTTTGATGCAGTTATCATCTTCTCAAGAGTCAGTTTTGGTCATGTGACCATCTGCACTAATCATGTGAAACTGCACATATTTAATTGAGCCCCTTTATTGTTTCCATATTTGCAGGAAGTCACTAAAACATCAGTCAAACCTTTTTTACGGTCACTATTGTGAGCGCTGGGATTAAATGGGTTAAAACCAGACTAGAGACTGACCTCTCTGTCTCTCTGCCTTCAGCTCAGTCCTCCAAACCTGAACGCTCTCTGTATATTCTCCTAAAATAAAGTGCTGTTCACCTGCAACATCAGCAACACATTATTATAATATCATCGTGGTACTAAAAGATGCTTCTGGTTTGGTTGCTCGTGCTCACCGCTGAAGCTACGCAGCGTGTGGCTCTGCTCAAGACGGTCTCCGGCTGACTGTAAAGCGTGCTGGATTTGAGATATAATAACTGACATCTTCTCAAGATCATTTTTAACGCCTCTGTGGTGATGTAATTCCTCCTGGTAGAGCAAAGCCCTTTTATACACCTCGCGCCAAATAACCACCAGCCTGAAAAACACAAGAGACGTCAGGCCACACAGAAAGTGCTCGCTCGCATTTAACATAAATCCATAAATAAATGTAAAAAAAACTAAATACATAAACAAAAACATTAAATAAATAAATGAATCAATATTTAAAAAAAAAATAAAAAATAAATAGAAATAATGGAATATACATTTAAAATAAATCAATAAATAATTGTAAAAAAATCTAAATACATAAACAAAAATATTAAATAAATAAATGAAACAAAATAATAAAAAAAAATAAAAAAAAAATAGAAATAATGGAATATACATTTAAAATAAATAAATAAATGTAAAAAAATCTAAATACATAAACAAAAACATTAAATAAATAAATTAATATAAATTTAAAAAATAAATAAATAAATGGAAAATAAATTTGAAATAAATACATTTACTTTAATTAAATACTTTAAATAAATATGAATTATTTAATTACTAAAAAATTGGAAATTAATAATAAAACTTAAAATGTATTTTAATGTAATTAAAATAATAAATAAATGAAGTAAATAAAATAAATAAAAGAGAATAAATAATAGAAATAATGGAAAATTAATACATTTACATTAATTAATTACTTTAAATATGAATTATATAATTACAAAAAAATTGGAAATGAATAATTAAACTTAAAATGTATTTTAATGTAATTCAAATAATAAATAAATGGAAGTAAATAAAATAAATAATTAAAATAATAAATTTCAATTAATCAATTAATTAAAATAAATAATTAAAACAATTATTTACTCAAAATAAGTAAATGGAAATAAATTTAAATAAATAAATGAAAATACAAAATTATTAAATACTAATTAATGTAAATAGATAAAATATATACAATTAATTAAATAAAATAATAAAAATCCGAACCAAATTTAAAATAATTAAATTCAGATCAAATAAACTAATAAAAATTTTTTTTTAAAAAAATTAAAATAATGCATTATTAATTAACTAATAATTTTGTGAGTGGGGCTTGCCATGATGCAAGTGTGATGTGGTTGGTTGCTAGTGTGTTGCTGTGTGGTTGCTAAGATGCTCTGAGTTATGTTGCTATGAAGTTGCTAGGGTGTTGCTGTGTGGTTGCTAAGATGCTCTGAGTTATGTTGCTATGAAGTTGCTAGGGTGTTCTGGGTGGTTGCTAAGATGCTCTGAGTTATGTTGCTATGAAGTTGCTAGGGTGTTCTGGGTGGTTGCTAAGATGCTCTGAGTTATGTTGCTATGAAGTTGCTAGGGTGTTCTGGGTGGTTGCTAAGATGCTCTGAGTTATGTTGCTATGAAGTTGCTAGGGTGTTGCTGTGTGGTTGCTAAGATGCTCTTTTAGTATGTTGCTATGAAGTTGCTAGGGTGTTGCTGTGTGGTTGCTAAGATGCTCTTTTAGTATGTTGCTATGAAGTTGCTAGGGTGTTGCTGTGTGGTTGCTAAGATGCTCTTTTAATATGTTGCTATGAAGTTGCTAGGGTGTTCTGGGTGGTTGCTAAGATGATCTTTTAGTATGTTGCTATGAAGTTGCTCGGGTGTTGCTGTGTGGTTGCTAAGATTCTCTTTTAGTATGTTGCTATGAAGTTGCTAGGGTGTTGCTGTGTGGTTGCTAAGATGCTCTTAGTATGTTGCTATGAAGTTGCTAGGGTGTTCTGGGTGGTTGCTAAGATGCTCTTTTAGTATGTTGCTATGAAGTTGCTAGGGTGTTATGGGTGGTTGCTAAGATGCTCTGAGTTATGTAGCTATGAAGTTGCTAGGGTGTTGCTGTGTGGTTGCTAAGATGCTCTTTTAGTATGTTGCTATGAAGTTGCTAGGGTGTTCTGGGTGGTTGCTAAGATGCTCTTTTAGTATGTTGCTATGAAGTTGCTAGGGTGTTGCTGTGTGGTTGCTAAGATGCTCTTTTAGTATGTTGCTATGAAGTTGCTAGGGTGTTCTGGGTGGTTGCTAAGATGCTCTTTTAGTATGTTGCTATGAAGTTGCTAGGGTGTTCTTGGTGGTTGCTAAGATGCTCTTTTAGTATGTTGCTATGAAGTTGCTAGGGTGTTCTGGGTGGTTGCTAAGATTCTCTTTTAGTATGTTGCTATGAAGTTGCTAGGGTGTTGCTGTGTGGTTGCTAAGATGCTCTTTTAGTATGTTGCTATGAAGTTGCTAGGATGTTGCTGTGTGGTTGCTAAGATGCTCTGAGTTATGTAGCTATGAAGTTGCTAGGGTGTTCTGGGTGGTTGCTAAGATGCTCTTTTAGTATGTTGCTATGAAGTTGCTAGGGTGTTCTGGGTGGTTGCTAAGATTCTCTTTTAGTATGTTGCTATGAAGTTGCTAGGGTGTTGCTGGGTGGTTGCTAAGATGCTTTTTTAGTATGTTGCTATGAAGTTGCTAGGGTGTTCTGGGTGGTTGCTAAGATGCTCTTTTAGTATGTTGCTATGAAGTTGCTAGGGTGTTCTTGGTGGTTGCTAAGATGCTCTTTTAGTATGTTGCTATGAAGTTGCTAGGGTGTTCTTGGTGGTTGCTAAGATGCTCTTTTAGTATGTTGCTATGAAGTTGCTAGGGTGTTGCTGTGTGGTTGCTAAGATGCTCTTTTAGTATGTTGCTATGAGGTTGCTAGGGTGTTCTGGGTGGTTGCTAAGATGCTCTTTTAGTATGTTGCTATGAAGTTGCTATGGTGTTCTGGCTGGTTGCTGAGGAATCATTTATGCTGCAGTTTAATACTTTGTATCAGGGATTTGAACACTAACTACGAGCAGAAATAGTGATGACTGAAAAAAAGCACTAGTTAGGAAAATCTCACTAGTCAAGTACACCATAAAGTACCTATTAGAAGGTGCTGTTTGTGCTCCTGTCTCGGCATCAGCATCGTCTTGTAACAGTGGGACAGAAAAAATGTCAGAGGAATATGTCAGCTGACCGTCCTTCCCATGATGCACCGCTCTCGGCGGGAGGCTGTAGGTCCGATCTATACTCTGAGATGCTCGCTGAAGGACGACGAGCGCTGCGCTGAAGTTCTGGGAGGAAAGGGTTAAATCGGATGAGGAAAGCGGGAGAAACGTGTCCACGAAACATCTAGTGAGCTCTACGGTGATGCCCAGACAGCCTCGGCCTGCGGTGCGTCCGGCGTCCCACGGGAGGAAGGACAGCAGCGTGCTGAGGGTGTGAAGGGCGTGAGTGACCCACGCGGAGTCTCTGACCCGGAGGAGGCTCAGGAGGCGAGCCACGCAGAGGACGGTGTATCTGAGGAGACGCTCTCTCTGCTGGACGGAGCCGCCCAGAGAGACGCCCAGAGCCCAGGCTCTCGTGAGGCTCCTGTGAACCCCGTCCAGATCCTCCTGCTGACCCGAGGATGACCGCTCCGGGTGTGTTTGTGTCCGAGCGTGAAGAGTGTCAAACATAGACGCAAACTCCAGCTTGCCTCTGTCCTCCGTGCGTGAGCAGGTGTACGCACCTTCATCAGAATCATGGTCTTCCTCATCCTAAAGAGACACCAGTTATCTTACAAAAAGGTCATATTGTACATGTGTATGTATGTATGTATATATATATAATATATTATATGTATGTATGTGTATGTATGTGTATGTATATATATATATATATATATATATATAATTAAATAATAATAATATTATATTATAATATATATATATATATATATATATATATATATAATTAAATAATAATAATATAAATAATATTATATTATATAATATATATATATATATATAATGTATTATACTTAAATAAATGTATATATTTGTATGTGTGTAAATATAGATAGATATTATATATATTTAATCACTACAACATTTAAATAAAAAAATGTTTTTATTTGTTACAATTATTTGTAAGTTATTTTAAATACTTTTATTAAATGTGTAAATATTTATAAAATAGTTTCTCAAAAAAATCTAAAAGCATGTATAATACAATTATAAAATAAAATAAAAATGTAATTTAATTAAAAATGATTTATGCTGTAGTGTTATTGCAAAAACAGTGTATTTGTAAAAAAAAATATTTATATGCAGTTAAAAATATAACTATGCTATTTTATCTGTCACAAAACAGCATTATATATTTAGATGATATAAAATTATAAAAGTAGAACTTTTTAAAACCAGTATATACATTTAATCACTAAAACATTATAAAAAAAGTATTTAAATATAAAAAAAAAATACTTTTAAATATATAAATTTACAAGTAATTGTATTTTAATGTGTAATTATTTGTAAAAGTTATTAAATAATTTTACTAAATGTGTAAATATTTATTTTTTAATAATACTAAAATTCATTATAATTGAATGTTTAATTTACAGATTAAACAAATTAATTAAACATTTAATAATAAAAAAATAAAAACAATTTAATTGTTATTTATAATCAGTTAAAAGTTATCAAAAATCTGAAAAATGTGTTGTTGGAGGAAAAAATGAATACAGATGTAAGAATGTTGATTAAAAGAAGACAAAGATTAGGAAAATAACAACAATGCTACATAAAAAAAGTGTAATCATTGAAAAATAAATGCATTTAATTTATGTTAAATTAATTATAAACTTTGTATAACTTTTTTTTTTTTTTTTGGCCTTTGTATACTTTGTAAAACTAATACAATTATAAAAATAAAAAAATATATATTTTAATTAAAAAGAAATATTTATGATATTATCAAAATTGTTGTCTTTTTAACCATAATGTGTTTTTGTCAATGCTATCACACTGTCTGACCGGAGCTCTCTCAGTGTATTGTGTGAGGTCTGCTGTGTCCTGCAGGTACAGAGGTAGAGCAGACAGAACCGTTTCTCTCTCTTTAAGAGCCTGAAGACCTCCTGTGAACATCAGAGTGGACATAGACTCCAGCCTGGACCTGAACTGAGGCTGAAACACACAGAAGAAGCTGATCAACCATCATTACAGCAATAACACACAACACAAGAGGAACTAGTGCTGGGAGACTTTTCTGATTTTATCGATTAATTCAAATTTTGCCACGATTATTATTTTTTTTAAATCAAGGAATCATGATTTTGAATAGATACACTATATTGCCAAAAGTATTGGCACCCCCTTCTAATTAACAATGAGTAATTTCTATGAGTACAAATCTTAATGTTAAAGCATATAATGATATTCTAGGAAATTGTGTGCTTCTAATATTATAGCAACAGTTTGGACTCTTTTCTATTCTAACATGACAATGTCTCTGTGTATAAGACAAGGTTCAAAAAGAAAATGATTGATTGAGTCAGTGTGGAAGAACTTGACTGGTCTGCATAAAACCAAGTCCTAATCCCAGTTTAACACCTCTGGTGTGACTGTAAATGCACAAAAACTCATCACCAAACACCAATGACTTGTACATACACTATATAGACAAAAGTATTGGCACCCCCTTCTAAATAAAAAATAAAACTGATTTCATAGAGCCCTACATATCGGCCAGCGCTACCAGTAACTCTCCTCCCCCCCACTGACCTGAGACGAGGCCAGGAGCCTGCGTGTGTGCTCCAGTCCCTGCACAGCGTCCAGCAGGGCGGCGCTCATCACAGCCGCAGCAGACGGACGCTCGCTCGTCCTCAGCACAGTCAGCATGTAGCCGTCAGACACGATGAGCAGCGGCTGGCGAGGATGCCACGTGACGGAGTAGCGCTGTCTCATGGGGTCACGGAGCGACACGCTGGAGCTGGACACACCGCCGTCCTGTGACTGCAACGCCACCGGAGGCCTAATCCATCAATATACATCAATAAACTTCACATGTAAAATCTTTTTTCATGCATGACAGCATGCATCTGATATTTTAAAGCTTGCGTTCATATTTTTTATAGTGTTGCACATTATAAATGTGAGACGAAATTAAGTCTCATTGATGTGATGTGATTATTAGATAAAGACGTCTCACTATTCATGTACTCACATTGAACAATAACCGTGGATAAGGAAGAAAAAGATGAACAGAGATGTAAAAATATTGATTAAAAGAATAAATATTTATTTTAATAAGAAAGATCTATATATATGTGACCCTGGAGGACAAAACCAGTCTTAAGTGTCAATTTATGCATCATCTGAAAGCTGAATAAATAGCTTTCCATTGATGTATGGTTTGTTATGATAGGACAATATTTGTAAATCTGGAATCTGAGGGTGCAAAAAAATCTAAATATTGAGAAAATCATCTTTAAAGTTGTTCAAATGAAGTCTTAGCAATGCATATTACTAATCAAAAATTAAGTTTTGATATATTTATGGTAGGAAATTTACTAAATATCTTCATGGAGCATGATCTTAATAACCTAATGATTTTTGGCATAACAGAAAAATGTATAATTTTGACTCATACAATGTATTGTTGGCTATTGCTACAAATATACCTGTGTTACTGATGACTGCTTTTGTGCTGCAGAGTCATATATATATATATTAAAGAAAAATCATTTTAGTTTTAATTTAAGATTATTTTAATTTTTTTTTAATTATTTGCATTTTTTTATGTTTAAAATAATTATTAAATGTGTTAATATTTGTATAATAAAAAGATACATATAAACTCTTTATACATTATGTATAAGTATTACAATTATAAAAAAAAAAAAAAAAAAAATTTTTTAAATGAAATAAGAAAAATTTATTGGCATTTACATTCACAAAAAAAATTATATTTTTCTTAACATTAACTGTTATTTATAAACAATTAAAAATATGTCATAAATCCTGAAAGATATGTTGAAAGAAAAAAAATGAATACATATGTAAAAATATTGATTAAGATAAGTATTTATCTAATAAAAAGGTTATTATTTCTGCAAGTAATGTATATATTTAATAACTACAACATTAATTGTAAAAGGTTATTGTTATTTTTTTAAAGGTGTAATTATTTGAACACGTTTTCTGAAAATGTATTTAAATAATTTTATTAAATGTGTAAATATCGGTATAATAAAACTTAAACTTAAACACGTTTATAATTAATAAAATGCTAAAAAAACATTCAAAACTATTTAAATCAATACAAAATGTTAATTAGAAACAGTTAAATCGATATCATAAAAACAAATGTTTACAAAAAAGAACAACATTCAAGTTTTTGACTGAATTTCTTCCATTAATGTTCCTAAAAGAGTTCAATATCAGCTTCGCTCGGTGACACTGGAAGGGTCAGTAATTTGCATAAACGACAGAAAGTGATTAACTGACCTGTAGGTGACCAGCGGGTGAAGAGGCAGGAAGTGGGCGGCGCCAAACTCAATGCTACATCCTGTTGTGGAGAGAGAGACGAGTCCACCCAGACGCGCCAGCATGAGCAGAGAGCCTCTCTTCAGCACACAGGCCAGATAAAGACCTTCTGGAGTCCAGCTCACAGACCCGGCCCAGTACGACCTGCAGGACAGCACTCTTACTGCCTCGTAACCAGTGTTGGGCAGTAACTAGTTACTGTAACTTACTTACTGTAATAATATTACTTTTTGCAGTAACTAGTAGTGTAACTAATTACTCAGTAATAATATTACAGTTACCATCCATAAAACAGCTTAGTTACTTTTGATGCTGATTTAAAATACAACACTCAAATAATAGATTTATTATCATAATTTTCACGACTCATGCATGTGATGAGCTTGGAATATGGAAAAGCTTACATTCAGCAGATATAAATATTGCATTATATTGATTTTGTCAGAAAAAAAGATGATCTGAACACTGTTGTGTGTTACTTTACTCCTGCATTACATCCCTCTGATCATTATATTACTATAATTAAAAATATTTTTGGA
>CM041812.1:30842308-30939993 GCA_023376895.1 Aspiorhynchus laticeps
ACTTGTATAACTTTTTGTTACTTTCATATTTTAAAATAATTCCACTTCTACAGTAATCTGCTGATTGTCTTCTTAAAAAAAGAGACCAAACTTATATCTGTATTCCAAAGCATTCATGAATTATAAGAGTTTAAGTTAGGATAGTGCACTCTCACGTATATGTTCAAAAATGGGGGGTGACAGTTAAGGGGTTAATAATTACTATTAAATTAAGTTTGTTTGTGTAATGGATTAAGGGTATGATAATTATAGCCTATAAATAATATAAAATAATTAGATGATTTTATGTTTAAAAAGGTGAGATGTGTCACTTTGCTTGAAGCTGATTGGTCAAATTTGGGTTTGAGATTTCTAAACCAGAACATAACCTGCCAGGTTAGCCGTGGAGTGTATGTTACTATGGCGACGAACACTTATAAAAGCCAAACCACGTTCATGGTACCTAAAACCCAGCGCAAACTAAACTGAAAGTTACCTGGCTAACCAGCTTTATGGCCCAGATCAGCCGTGTTTACCTGGTTCTTCACAAACACACTGTGAACGGAAGCCTCTTTGTCTTTTGTGGAGGGCAGCTGGATGTTGTCATGGTCTGATATCTGCCTCCAGCGTCCCGGGACCGTGGTGTCCCGCGGGCCGCTCAGATCCTGAGGTGAAGAACACTCCCAGAGGAACACCTGTCCTGTCAGAGCGGCCAGGAACACTCGCTGTGCGTTCTCCGAAACCAGCAGAGAAAGCCGTATCGCAGTCGCGGGACCTTCGTGAGACAAGAACGTGTTCGTTTGAGGAGAATCTCCAGATGTGCGTCAACAAAAGTTAAGATAAAGTGAGCCTGATATTGACAATAAGCTTGTTTCATAATCATAATAATTGCACTTAATCAACATTGAACTGACTTGTAGTTAGTGCTGGGCGATATGGCCAAAAAAATGATCACGATAATTTTTTTCACATCAGTCGATATCGATAATCATCACGATAAATGTCAAATCTTTATTTCGTTCAAGTTTAAACCCAGAATTTTGCTCCAAAGTGAAAGAGACCAGACCATTAATTTTCCTTAACAACATAAATATCTAACTAAAAAAATTAATTTCTTAGTTGCTGCATGTTCTAATGATTGATATTGTTTCAAATCACGAAACCGGTTCGGGTTGCCTGATAATATTAATAATAATAATAATATAACTTTTTTGTCTCTTAGAAATGCACATTTGATAGTAGCTTGAGTTTGGATGCAGAGGTACATTTGTGTTCATTATCAAAATCAGTAACATCTGTAAAAATTGTAGCAGCCTCAGTTTTATATGATTATATTTATTCTGATCAAGTTTTTTTATTAAGCATTGGTCTCTCATAGTAGCATACATTTAAATCATGATAAACACAGTTAAAAACACACATATAACACCTCAATACCATGGTAAAAAATATAACTATATGGTTTTTAGGAGCCTATTTGTATGAAAAACAGTAGTCTAAAAACATTCAGCATAAATGCACACATGCTTAATCACAAATACATACATTATAATTATACACCAGACATGTTCACAAGTCTCTGAGGTCCAAGTCCAAGTCAAGTCTCAAGTCTTTGAGGTCAAGTCTAAGTCAAGTCTCAAGTCTTTAAAGCGGAGTCCAAGTCAAGTCTTAAGTCTTTTTGTGGAGTCCAAGTCACATCTCAAGTCTTTGTTCTATTTATTAGCAACAGTTCTTTCAGCTTGTTATTGAGGCTAAATCAGTTTTGAAATACTGATTTCACGATATGATTTTCTCAACAACGACAAAAAAAACTTGAACAAAATTTAAGACAAATTAGAAATGAAAGGCAATGAGAGGCAACCACTGTATTTTAAACAACACAATCCAAACAAAGAGCTGCATACAGGTACATCTCATGTAATCATCTCATGTACACCCCATTATTGTGGTTTCAAAGAACAAGAGATACCCAGAATTTATACTGTATGGATGGTCATTTATTGAAACTCAAATGTAAATATTTTGAGATACTGATTTTTGACTTTCATTAGCTGTAAGCTCTAATCATCAAAATTAAAATAAAAAAACTTTTGAAGTGTTTTACTTTACATGTAATGAATCTAAAATATTTGAAAGTTTCTGTTTTTGAAATAAGTTACTAGAAAAAATGAACTTTTTTACCATATTCTAATTTTCTGAGATGTACCTGTACATCCAGCATGAACAGTTTCTAATCTAAATTGGATTGTATAATTTCGAAATTTGAAGCAAATACAAAATGGTCTGACTTTAGTTTTGTGAAACTATTCTACATAAACCATCTCTAAACAAAACCGCAGACAGAGAAGACAGGCTGCATTAATGCAGATCCACTCTCTGCCAGCGGGTGGCGCTTGAACATCAATTAAACTTTGTTTCCTTGGTTTCCGCTGAAAACAAAGCAGAGCTGCGGTTATGAACACTAATATGCATTACACGGAGGCAAGATGAAAAGAAAATACCATCTAAACTTTTTTTAAGACAGCCGGTTTCCCTCAGAGATACATTCATATAAACTCCTATACCACATGACTCGTTTTATACGAGTCTCACGAGTCACGAGTCCAAGTCAAGTCTCGAGTCAGCTGTTCACGAGTCCAAGTCAAGTCTCGAGTCTTTATTTATGCGACTTAAGTGCGACTCGAGTCCAAGTCTCTGACTCGAGTTTCCATCTCTGTTATACACCATTACTCCCGTAATACAATTCAGTGTGAATATCCCACATTTCTGACACAATACCATGGTGCAGTGAGTGTTACTACAGTAAATCCATGGTAAATGATGGCGATGTGATTGAAAAGCCTTAACTGTCTCGTTACACACAGTGTTTCTCCTGTTTGGCTCTAAACTAGTTTAAATCAGAGTCATAAACGCTCCGCGCGGCGCGATTCAAATGAGTCGCGCCGTTTCGTTCCGCTTTTGGCGCATAAACATTATATCGAACATTTATCGAACTCTTCATATCGTTTTATCGAGGAAAATTATATTGTGATAATTATCGTTATCAAATTATCGCCCTACTTATAGTTGAATTGAGTAATGAACTTTGCGACATTTAAAATAACAGTTCAACCAAAAATTAAATTTGGCTGAAAATGTACTCTTCCTCAAACTATCCCAAATGTGGATGAGTTTGTTTCTTCATCAGATTTGGAGAAATATAGCATCACTTGCTCACCAAAGTGAATGGGTGCCGTCAGAATGATGCAGTGAATGGGTGCCGTCAGAATGATGCAGTGAATGGGTGCCGTCAGCATGATGCAGTGAATGGGTGCCGTCAGAATGATGCAGTGAATGGGTGCCGTCAGAATGATGCAGTGAATGGGTGCCGTCAGAATGATGCAGTGAATGGGTGCCGTCAGAATGATGCAGTGAATGGGTGCCGTCAGAATGATGCAGTGAATGGGTGCCGTCAGAATGATGCAGTGAATGGGTGCCGTCAGCATGATGCAGTGAATGGGTGCCGTCAGCATGATGCAGTGAATGGGTGCCGTCAGAATGATGCAGTGAATGGGTGCCGTCAGAATGATGCAGTGAATGGGTGCCGTCAGCATGATGCAGTGAATGGGTGCCGTCAGAATGATGCAGTGAATGGGTGCCGTCAGAATGAGAGTCTGATAAATACATCACAATAATCCACAGCACTCCAGTCCATCAGTTAACATCTGGAGAAGACAAAAGATGAAACAAATCCAGCATTTTTTTACTAAAATATGAGTCCATAATCCATAATAACTCTCCTCCAGTGAAAAAGTGCATTAAAATCCAGCCACATATTAGTTTAGATCTGTTTTGTCTTGTAAACGCTGCTTGATCTGATGCAGATTTCTCTCCTGATTCAGACCAGAACACTTTATCACTGCAGGAAGAGTTATTATTGATTATAGACTCATATTTGAGTTAAAAACGTCTTAATTAGGAGTGTGACGAGACACTTATCCCACAAAACGAGACGAGATTTTTAGCCTTTTTAAAAAAAATCCTCAATGATGAAATATATAGAGAGAAATAGTCTTTTATTAAACTGAAAAATGCAAAAAATGTAGGTGCATTTTGAAATCAACTTGTACTTTATGAAATTAAACGTCTATTTTAATGAATTATATGCAGTAATAAACAACATGTAAACTAGAGCTGCACGATTCTGGATAAATTGAGCATCACTTTTTTGAAAAATTTCACAATTCTGAAAAAAAAAAAAAAATAACGTGATTTACTAGTGGTTCTGACAAAATGTTAATTGCTTAAGTCTTTTAAAAATATATATTCATTTGAAATAAAAAAAAAATAAAAAATTTTACATTTTTTGCATATTTCAGTTTAATAAAAGACTATTTCTCTCTATATATTTCATCATTGAGGATTTTTTTTAAAAAAGGCTAAAAATCTCGTCTCGTTTTGTGGGATAATTGTCTCGTCACACTCCTAATTAAGACGTTTTTAACTCAAATATGAGTCTATAATCAATAATAACTCTTCCTGCAGTGATAAAGTGTTCTGGTGTGAATCAGGAGAGAAATCTGCATCAGATCAAGCAGCGTTTACAAGACAAAACAGATCTAAACTAATATGTGGCTGGATTTTAATGCACTTTTTCACTGGAGGATGTGTTATTATTGATTATGGACTCATATTTTAGTAAAAAAATGCTGGATTTGTTTCATCTTTTGTCTTCTCCAGATGTTAACTGATGGACTGGAGTGCTGTGGATTATTGTGATGTTTTTATCAGACTCTCATTCTGACGGCACCCATTCACTGCAGAGCATCCATTGCTGAGACACTGATGCAGAGACACATTTCTACAAACCTGATGAAGAAACAAACTCATCCTGATCTCAGATGAACTGAAGATGTGTCAGATTCCAGCCAATTTTAATTCACATAAATACTAGAGATCGACCGATATATCGATTTACCGATATTTTCCCAATATTTAAGCATTTTACCATAATCGGATATCGGTTTTGTAATATCGGATAAACGGCGCCATCTTGTGGGTGTTTTGAGAATTGCGCGCAGGATCGCCATTGCAGCGCGTCTGAGGAGAGACGAGACTACAACGGCGTGCAGGTACTTGATTTGTTATAGCTATTTAACATAACAGACATTAATGCACAAATTAGATGTATATGTAGTTTATGCAAGTCTCTAAGAAATAAGATAATCTGTCAAGCCCTGTCCCAATATAGACATAACTTTGCCTGAATTAAATAACACAGCCATGAATTAGCACATGTTGGAAATAAAAGCGCTGAATTTAATTCTCTCTGTTGTCTATTAGTCTCGTGAAGTTGATCCGTCAAGTCCTCTAAAATATTACATACCAGTTGAGAAATGCAATAATATACAATGTTTGTTATATTCCAGAGAATATTATCCAGTGAATTATTCTTCACTCTTTAGCCTATTAAACAGCTTATAAACCTACTAAAACTGTAGTTTAAAATAAGTTTATTTATTTATTTTCTCCATTGGAAAACATTTATTTTGCTTACTGCTAATATTAGTGTTGCTGCTGATGCTTTTTATAACTATTTTTTTTTTATTGTTGTAATATGAAGATTAAATTTAACATGAAAGACTGCTAATTCTCAAAAAAAAAAAAAAATTGTATGGACTTATTTCACACAGTAATTTATTTACTTTATAAATATCGGTTCTGCATATCGGTTATCGGGCACATAAACATGCAAATAATTGGTATCGGTAATAAAAAAACAATATCGGTCGATCACTAATACCATTATTACAGTGAAGCTGCTTAGAAACATACAGAAAAACTCTTACACAGACCTTTGATGGAAGAAAGCAGCTGATGAACCTCAGGAGCAGCGGAGACCGTCTTCAACGAATCCTTGTCTTTGTTCCACAGGAAAAGCTCTCCGGAGAGCAGAAGACCCACCAGCCACACGCCTGCATATAATACTGTTAAACACACCTGTGTCCCGCAGCGCTGGAGATTCATCACAGATCTCGAAGCGTTTACCGTTCGGAGACGATGACATGGTCACCACACCCTGCAACAGCGGCTGGAGTTTTGGGGTCTTCTTTTTGGTCCGTCCCGAAACCAAATGTATTTCGCTGATCCGATTGTCATCTAATAGAAAAACACCCTCCTTTTCCTGGAAGCAAACAGCGCTGAGGTGTAACACATACACTATAGTGCCAAAAGTATTGGCACCCCTTCTAATGAACTATGAGTACAAATCTTAATGTTTAAGCATATAATGATATTCTAGGAAATTGTGTGCTTCTAATATTATAGCAACAGTTTGGACTCTTTTCTATTCTAACATGACAATATCTCTGTGTATAAGACAAGGTTCAAAAAGAAAATGATTGATTGAGTCAGTGTGGAAGAACTTGACTGGTCTGCATAAAACCAAGTCCTAATCCCAGTTTAACACCTCTGGTGTGACTGTAAATGCACAAAAACTCATCACCAAACACCAATGACTTGTACATACACTATATTGCCAAAAGTATTGGCACCCCCTTCTTTAGAACAGATGCTCTTCCAAATCTGTGGCAACAACGATGGGAACATAATTCATGTATTTAATAATTGTATTTCATCTCTGTTGCAACAGTTTTGTAAGTGTCTAAAATGACTGAACCCATATGTACAAGTCATTGGTGTTTGGTGATGAGTTTTTGGCTCAAGGTCTGCATTTACAGTCACACCAGAGGTGTTAAACTGGGACTCCGAGCTCATGGACATTACCAAGGTAAACGGAGACGCTTCACGCCTGATTCACACATGCTCCGTCTGCAGTGCGTGTGCGTTACGTATGCCGTGCAGAAGCAGCACGGACTCATTGTGCTTTCACACAGGACACGTTTGAAGTCCGGTTCTGATCCGCGGCTGTTTACCACAAACACAACATTTATCCATTATTTTGATTTTAAAACCAAACGTCGTTAGCCTATACTGAACGTGCTTTTTCAGCATTGTGATCCTCTTTTATCAAGATACAGTTACACAATCTTTCATAGACACATTCACGTTAATATAGACAACGTATTAAATGCATTTGGCTATAGATTTGTATATTAAGTTGCTCAAGCAAGTGGAAACACATTTAAACACCGCATATAGCCTACGTTGTGTTAGGCTATCACAAATATTTTAAATTAAAACCACTGACAGAAACAGTCGGCTCTCGTGCCTTTTACATTTAAATCAAACATTCCCGCGGGTCTTAAAGAACTTAGATTATTACCTCCACAAGACACAAGTGCATATGTTGCTTTGTTTATCTAAAAGTGCACTTTTCTTTGTTTTAAACCTAGTCAAAACGCCTGTGAAACACAGTAGACTTTAATTATATCTATTTATTGTGAAATTACTACATTTCCATGTCAATCCATGTTCATTTGTACCGTGAACAAAGCGCTGTCACTTTAATTCAGCGCGTGCAGCACAGCAGAAATAGACTCGGTGCGGAAACGATCTGTGAGTGTGAACGCTTTAATCCGTTAACATGGGTGCGGAAAAAAATACGCACCGCAAACGCACTGCAGATGGAGTATGTGTGAATCGGGCGTCAGTTGCATGCAGTAAATGCACTCCCTGATCTGCTGTGCTTCATAATAGGGCTGTCAAAAAAAAAAAACGGATATTCTTCGAATTTAAAATAAAAACCCACATTTAAATGCAAAAACATTGCATTTGACTTTTAGGTGCGTGTCAGGCAGCTTTATAAGTGGTGCACGAAATGCAGTGACGATGTAAGTGACGTTGCTTTTGTTCGTCTATCCAGCTGAAGCCACTGGATGCTGCATTGTTCATTCAAAATATTGCGTAAAAAGTAGGGATGGGTATCGTTAAGGTTTTAACGGTATTACTACTCTTATCGATACTGCTTATCGGTCCGGTACTTTAACGGTATTCTTATCGGTACTTTTTGTTATACTGTATATATATATATACTGTATATATATATATATATATATATATATATATATATATTATAACAAATTAGGAGCTGAATTAACATTACTTTATATTCTGAAATGTAAAATAAATATTTAATTAAATGAATATAAAACATCAATTTGTAAATGCACCAGTGTGCAGGCATTTTTAGTGTTTTATATACATAAGATACAGTAAGAATATTAACAAAGAAACAAAGTAAAAACAAACTGACAAATACAATAAAACAAATATACAAATGAAATGAAATAAACAGTGCTTTCATTTTTCCATGAAGGTCTACTAACATTACTGTTCAGGCAAGTAATAGCCTACAAAAGAAATCTAAAAGTAATCAAATGTAAATGCGCACTGCATAGTTTTCACTGTATGTATTGATAGATTAATGCTTATTAAAGCTATAACGTTATTCAGATTAAGAGCTGTGGTGGATTTTCTCTTTGCATTTTGTTCTTTGATTAACATTGAAGCGCCAGTCTGTCACTTTAAGACAATATATTGACACACATCGGATTTTCTCCAAACTGTTCTGGTCCACTTAAGACAAACTGTTTAAGTGAATACTCTCGTAGCTGGCCATTGTGACATATTTGTGTGTATTTGATCGTTTGAACGCGCCCGAAGCTCAAAGTGTAATTTGCTCCGCGCAGGCACGCACGCACACACACACAGACATTTCAGCCTGGGGAGCAGCGTCTCTTGTGCGGATTGTGCTTTCAACGTTTTATTATCAAACATGTCCCGCAATTTAGCAACAGTAAAGACGGCATCTTACAACAATCACCGATGATGATTCTGACGTTAAGTGTTGGTTAGGGAGGAACGAATGCGCGCCGCTGTGAAGGGATGGAAGTTGTGCTAGAAGAAACGCGGCTATAATCCTTAGAAGCCAAAATCAAAAATAAATAAATAAACTTAGCTTAATATAACAGCCACAGGCATAAAGTGCATATGTTTTAATATTCTATCATAATTAAACCGGTCTTTCATGTTGCGCGTGCTGAAGCTCCTCCCCGTGAGCGCGATCTTGCTTCTGAATTGCGAATAGCAAAACTGCATCATAGACAAATGATTGAATATTATTGCATATAAAACAGCTGGCAACTCTGGCGAGAGAGAATTTGCAAGATAATGTGTATATATAGCAACAATAAATGTATGTGTGTTTTCATAATTTCTCCAGTACCGACAGCAGAACCGATAACGTCAGAGCTTATCGATACTCCGGTCTTTCATAATTTAGCCCCGAGACCGATTAAATACCGAGTTTCGGTACCCATCCCTAGTAAAAAGAGAGCATCAATCTTGTTTACAAGCATCCGAACACATAATTTGTGCATTTTCTAGAGAGAGACGTCTATCAGCGTTGCACTCTCGTCCCCATCCCACTGCATCTCATGTTTTATAATAAAAAAAGCACTCTTTGTGATTGACTTTTGTCCTTTTTTTATTAAGCATACATGATGCTGTTTTGTTTATAATTGTTTAAGCAACTTAATGTGACCATAAACCACAAAACCAGTAATAAGGGTCAATTTTTTTAAATTGAGATTTATGCATCATCTGAAAGCTGAATAAATAGCTTTCCATTGATGTATGGTTTGTTATGATCGGACAATATTTGTAAATCTGGAATCTGAGGGTGCAAAAAAATCTAAATATTGAGAAAATCATCTTTAAAGTTGTTCAAATGACGTTCTTAGCAATGCATATTACTAATCAAAAATTATGTTTTGATATATTTATGGTAGGAAATTTACTAAATATCTTCATGGAACATGATCTTAATATCCTAATGATTTTTGGCATAAAAGAAAAATGGATAATTTTGACTCATACAATGTATTGTTGGTTATTGCTACAAATATACCTGTGTTACTTATGACTGCTAAAATATTTCACACTTTAGCTCCGCCCACGACACGCCTTCACTCTTTAGCTCCGCCCACACGGCACGCCTTCACTCTTTAGCTCCGCCCACACGAGACGCCTCCAAGAGCTCGGCTTTTTTCGGAGAGGATCGTAAATCTGTATATTTCTTTTATAAATATGATAAAACTAGACTTTTTGGAGATATGAAGGATGCAGTACTACTCTATAGGTACTCAAGATTAACATGAGATTGGGTGAAACGGTGTGCGTTAGGTCCCCTTTAAGACTCTCATCCACACACGACTGGTTTTGGACACTTTTACTGCTTTCTTAAGTAAGCAGCACTGCACAATAGTTACTGTGCTGGTCGTCGACTAATTAGAACCCTGAGTAAATAAATATCAAGTGTGCTTTTTAAAACAATACTCGACAACAGCGGGAAACTGAATATTCATGAGGTGTGCGCATGTCAAACGATTAAATCCGATCAGAAGCTTGTGACATATAAACCCGATCACTTTCGGCAGCCATATCACCCTGCAGCCCAAGACCGGTCACCCACGGAAGCTGAGCAGGGTTGAGCTGGTCAGTACCTGGATGGGAGACCTCCTGGGAAAACTAGGTTGCTGCTGGAAGAGGTGTTAGTGAGGGGGCGCTCACCCTGTGGTCTGTGTGGGTCATAACACCCCAGTGTAGTGACGGGGACACTATACTGTCAAAAGAGCACCGTCTTTCAGATGAGACGTTAAACCGAGGTCTTGACTCTCTGTGGTCATTAAAAATCCCAGGATGTCTTTCGAAAAGAGTAGAGGTGTGATCTCGGCATCCTGGCTAAATCTGACCACTGGCCTCCTAATCATCCCCATACACTGATTGGCTTCATCACTCAGTCTCCTAATGAATTATTATTTATTAGCGTTCATGTAAACACTACGTTCGGATTCGTCAATCAGAATGAATTCATTCGGATGGAAGCATGTAAACGTAGCTAGTGTCTCACCCGGCCCAGCCAGCAGAATCTGGGCCACGGCTTTCTGCGCTTGATGCTGGACGACAACAACACCTCCAGCTTCACTTCCATTCTTGACCCTGACGGCGAGTCCAGACGGCTTGTGTCCGACAGCATCCGGCTGAAACAACATATGAACACCATCACTCAAATATACTTGTATTTGGGTCAAAGATGAAAAAAAGCATAAAACAATAAGTGTAACTCTGCTTTAAATTATTGATGTTTTCCCCAAAAAAATTACAATGTTTTCTGTTTAATTCAATTGCAATTTTGTTTTTGTTTTTCTGAGCCAAAAATTAATATCATACATTTTTACCCTGATTTAAAAAAATGTCATTCAGTGTAACAATCAGGTATATTTACAACAAAAATCAATTTATGACATATTACTTTCACCCCAAATACTAATTAGTTATAATTTTACATTTTTAAATGTGCCACGATTCTAGGTTTGGTCAGTAAAAATTTTTTACTCATTTAAAACACAGTAAAATTTATATTTTTATATATATATATTTTAACATGTACAAGTCAGAATAAGCATATTTTTTTAATTTTTACATAAACACTGAACGACAATGTCACTATTTCAACATTTTATTGTCTGTAACCTTAAAAGTCGACACTTTACTTACATTTAATGTGCTTTCTATGAACATAACATCATTTTTGTAAAATTCTTTTGATGCTGACTTTTTTATTATTTTTATTATTATTAAAAAAAAATGTATATATATTTTTTTTTATATATATATTGTTTATTTTATATATTTTTATATATATATATATATTGTTTTTTTATAAAAAAAAATATATATCTATTGTTTTTTTTTATAATTATTTTTTTTTTTATATATATATTTTTTTTATAATTTTTTTATATATATATATTATTTTTTTATATATTTTTTTTATATATATATATTGTTTTTTTTATATATATAATTTTTTTATAATTTTTTTTATATATTTTTTTTATTTTATTTTTTTTATATATATTTTTTTTTATTATATATATATATATATATATATATATATATATTGTTTTTTTTATAAAAAAAAAATTATATATATATATATATATATATATATATATATATATATATATATTATAATTTTTTTTTTATATATTTTTTTTTTTTATTATTATTATTTTTTATATATATATATATATATATATATATATATATATATATATTGTTTTTTTTATATATATATTGTTTTTTTATATATATATTTTTTTCATATTATTATTATTATCTTAACATCTTTGACCCATTTACAGCCCACATAACATATTAAGCCAGATATACACTGAAGCAGCTTTATTAGCAGTGCTTCTGAATCATATGCAGCTGTTTGTTTGTTTGTTTTACAGCTAAATCATCAATACAACCACAAATAAACATATTTAGCTTTTATTATTATATAAGTGAGACTACATGCTTATTACTGTATATGACATATTGACTTGAGTCTGAAATTAATTGCATTATAATAAAATAAAAATACATATTTTTTTAATTCAACTTTATCAGTCAGTCAGAGAACCCAAACTTGAAGCAAAAATAAGGTATTAAATTAAATGCATAATATAACATAATGACTCAGTCTGTGATATTGAGTCTAAAATTAATTGCATTATAATCATTTTAAAAATTCAGTCAGATAAATCAAATCAGCAGCTAAAAAAAAATATTTAAGTAAATGCTTATAATTTAACAAATATAATTTACTCTAAATAACCTAACATTAATTGCATTATTATTATAATTTTAAAAATTAATTCGCAGCGGTCAAATAAATCAAATCAGCAGCCAAAATAAAGTACATACTTACAATAAAAATAATATTTACTCTAAATACCCTACAATATATTGCGTTATTATTATTATTATTATTATTATTAACCAAATTAATTCGCATTATTCAGTCAGATAAATCAAATCAGCAACAAAATATATTAAATACTTACAATAAAAATAATAATATTTACTCTCAATACACTACAATAAATTGCGTTATTATTATTATTATTATTATTATTGTTTACCAAATTCATTCGCAGCAGTCAGTCAGATAAATCAAATTACTTACAATAAAAATGATAATATTTACTGTAAATACTCTTCAATAAATTGCGTTATCCTTATTATTTTTATTATTATTGTTGTTGTTGTTGTTTACCAAATTCATTCGCATTATTCAGTCAGATAAATCAAATCAGCAGCCAAAATATATTAAATACTTACAATAAAAATAATAATATTTACTCTCAATACTCTGCAATAAATTGCGTTATTATTATTATTGTTGTTGTTGTTGTTGTTTACGAAATTCTTTCGCAGCAGTCAGTCAGATAAATCAAATCGGGAGCCAAAATAAGGGATTGTAAGTAAATTATTATAATTAAAAAATGATATTTACTCTAAGTAACCTAAAATTAATTGCGTTATTATTATTTTATTCACAACTTTCAACCGCAGCTTCAGTCAGATAACTCAAACCAAACCAAACCAGCAGCAAAATAAAGTATTAGAGCAGCTAAATGATGAGTATAAACACAAACATCTTACAAATGATAACTAACATGATTCTGAACTCTGTTAATATTCAACGAATCCATAAATCAGCGGAATATTAATTAGCGCGCGCAGTGATAGCGTTAGCTGCAGCATGTCAACACAAGCTCTCACACACACACACACACACAAGCTCTCACACACACACACACGCTCACACACACACTCCTGTAGAGTCACACACACATGTTAAAGCGTCTTTATACTCTACCATCACGCCATGACTTTAATAAACACATCCCGCGTCTGTTTATTCCGCTGTATCTCCCTCCACTTCCGCTTTTCCAAACTCGATAGCCATGATTCCCGCGGCGTTGCCATAGAAGCAGACGTGTACGAGCGCAGCCGGCGCGCATGCGCGTTCACGAGGACCTGAATATCAGTAGTGCGCGCATTCTGTCCAGACACAGTACAGTAATTAAGTATATTTATTTCATTTGCTTTATTATTCCGTTATAATATTTTAATTAAGTGTTCAAAAAGTCCA
Organism: Aspiorhynchus laticeps; assembly: GCA_023376895.1. NCBI lineage: Eukaryota > Metazoa > Chordata > Actinopteri > Cypriniformes > Cyprinidae > Aspiorhynchus > Aspiorhynchus laticeps. Next base: position 30,856,221 of record CM041812.1, read on the forward strand.
ACGCAACAGAGACAACATTCAAATAATCATAACAGTTAATGTAATAATTATACACCATTCAGATAATCATAACAGTTAATGTGATAATTACACACCATTCAGATGATCATAACGGTTAATGTGATAATTACACACATTCAGATGATCATAACAGTTAATGTGATAATTACACACCATTCAGATAATCATAACAGTTAATGTGATAATTACACACCATTCAGATGATCATAACAGTTAATGTGATAATTACACACCATTCAGATCATCATAACAGTTAATGTGATAATTACACACCATTCAGATAATCATAACAGTTAATGTGATAATTACACACCATTCAGATCATCATAACAGTTAATGTAATAATTACACACCATTCAGATAATCATAACAGTTAATGTAATAATTACACACCATTCAGATAATCATAACAGTTAATGTGATAATTACACACCATTCAGATAATCATAACAGTTAATGTCATAATTACACACCATTCAGATAATCATAACAGTTAATGTATTAATTACACACCATTCAGATAATCATAACAGTTAATGTATTAATTACACACCATTCAGATAATCATAACAGTTAATGTAATAATTACACAACATTCAGATAATCATAACAGTTAATGTGATAATTACACACCATTCAGATGATCATAACGGTTAATGTGATAATTACACACCATTCAGATAATCATAACAGTTAATGTATTAATTACACACCATTCAGATGATCATAACGGTTAATGTGATAATTACACACATTCAGATGATCATAACGGTTAATGTGATAATTACACAACATTCAGATGATCATAACGGTTAATGTGATAATTACACACATTCAGATGATCATAACAGTTAATGTATTAATTACACACCATTCAGATAATCATAACAGTTAATGTGATAATTACACACCATTCAGATAATCATAACAGTTAATGTAATAATTATACACCATTCAGATAATCATAACAGTTAATGTGATAATTACACACCATTCAGATAATCATAACAGTTAATGTAATAATTATACACCATTCAGATAATCATAACAGTTAATGTGATAATTACACACCATTCAGATAATCATAACAGTTAATGTAATAATTACATACCATTCAGATAATCATAACAGTTAATGTGATAATTACACACCATTCAGATGATCATAACAGTTAATGTAATAATTACACACTATTCAGATAATCATAACAGTTAATGTAATAATTACACACCATTCAGATAATCATAACAGTTAATGTAATAATTACACACCATTCAGATAATCATAACAGTTAATGTAATAATTATAGAACTTCTGCATGCTTTACACGAAACCAGCTGCTTTTATAATATAAGAATTAAGTGTTTAATAATATAAAAGCAAAAAAATATATTATTTTATATTTCACCACCATCGTATTTTCTTCCATTGATTATGTTTGTATATTTGCATTATTTAAACCATGTAAAATATAACATATATATACAGGGCCGTAGCTAGAGGATTGGGGGCCCCCTGAAAAAATATTGATGTGGGCCCCCCCACACACACATATCATATACTGTACAATATACAAACATGGAACCAAATTGCATGCTTTTTTGTGGTTTTCATAATATCTCAGTTATACAACTAATAAAATATTAGAATTATTCACAGAACATGGGCCTATATAGTATAATTCCTGGATTAAGTGGGGCCCCCACCGCCCAGGGGGCCCCTAGAATTGTCCCCGCCTTTCACCCCACTAGCAACAGCCCTGGGTATAGCTATAACTTATTTCTTCAATATTGGCTCTGAGAGTGATTGCTGCTGTATTGTACATCGCTTTGATAAAAACATCTGTTAAATGCATGAATGTAGATGTTCATTGGAAGCTGAAGATATTGATATTCATATATTAAAAATGAAAAAAAGAATAGCCTACTACACACCAGTTACGCTTTACAGTGAAGCCTATTTGCAATTATATAGAAAATGTAAACAAATTAATTAGAAATGCAAAAAGACAATCAATCCATTCAGGCTTTACACTATATAAATTATCAAAATCACAAAACCTATATATATATTAGTGCTGTCAAATGATTAATCACGATTAATCGCATCCAAAATAAAAGTTTTTGTTTACATAATATATATATATGTACTGTGTATATTTATTATGTATATATAAATACACACAAATGCATGTATATATTTCAGGAAAAAAAATATGTTTATATATTACATATATTTATTTATAATATAAATTATATGAATATAAATATAGACATGTAAATACATATAAATATTTTCTAAATATATACTATATGTGTGTGTATTTATATATACATAATAAATATATGGATGCGATTAATCATTTGACAGCACTAATATATACCGATAGATAGATAGATAGATAGATAGATAGATAGATAGATAGATAGATAGATAGGATGATAGATAGATAGATAGAGATAGATAGATAGAGAGATAGAGAGATAGATAGAATGATAGATAGATAGAGATAGATAGATAGATAGATAGATAGATAGATATGATGATAGATAGATAGATAGATAGATAGATAGATAGATAGATAGATAGATAGATAGATAGAATGATAGATAGAGTAAGATAGATAGATAGATAGATAGATAGATAGGATGATAGATAGATAGATAGAGATAGATAGATAGAGAGATAGAGAGATAGATAGAATGATAGATAGATAGAGATAGATAGATAGATAGATAGATAGATAGATAGATATGATGATAGATAGATAGATAGATAGATAGATAGATAGATAGATAGATAGATAGAATGATAGATAGAGTAAGATAGATAGATAGATAGATAGATAGATAGATAGATAGATAGATAGATAGGATTATAGATAGATAGATAGATAGATAGATAGTTAGATAGATAGAACGATAGAACGATAGATAGATAGGCTGATAGATACATAGATAGATAGATAGATAGATAGATAGATAGATAGATAGATAGATAGATAGAGTAAGATAGATAGATAGATAGATAGATATGATGATAGATAGATAGATAGATAGATAGATAGATAGATAGAGTAAGATAGATAGATAGATAGATAGATAGATAGATATGATGATAGATAGATAGATAGATAGATAGATAGATAGATAGATAGATAGATAGATAGAATGATAGATAGAGTAAGATAGATAGATAGATAGATAGATAGATAGATAGATAGATAGGATTATAGATAGAGTAAGATAGATAGTTAGATAGATAGAACGATAGAACGATAGATAGATAGGCTGATAGATACATAGATAGATAGATAGATAGATAGATAGATAGATAGATAGATAGATAGGATTATAGATAGATAGATAGATAGGATGATAGATAGATAGATAGATAGATAGATAGATAGATAGATAGATAGATAGATAGATAGATAGATAGATAGATAGATAGATAGATAGATAGATAGATAGATAGATAGATAGATAGGATTATAGATAGATAGATAGATAGATAGATAGATAGATAGATAGATAGATAGATAGGATTATAGATAGATAGATAGATAGGATGATAGATAGATAGATAGATAGATAGATAGATAGATAGATAGATAGATAGATAGATAGATAGATAGATAGATAGGATTATAGATAGATAGATAGATAGATAGATAGATAGATAGATAGATAGATAGCATTCAAAATAAAAGTTTTTGTTTACATAATATATATGCGTGTTGTGTGTATATTTATTATATATACACATTTGGTCTGTCTGTGTGTGTTTGATTATAGTATGTGCATTTTAAAACACACCAATTATGGAATATTGCTTTGTTGCATGACTATCTTAATTACACATGTACTGCAATTAGGCAACCAGGACAACACTGATGATACGTTCTGGATGACGTCATCAAGTTCTGGATGATGTCAGCCAATCACAGCTTATAAACTGAACCAACTTACTGACAGATCAATCAAGAAGAAGACAGCTCTGAGATGGAGGCTCCAGACTGGATGGAGTTATTAATGAGAGCTTTCTTCTGCTTCACTGGTATTATAGGGAACTTCTGGCTGGGTTTGCGCTCTCTTCCCAAATCCGGATCTCAGCTGCGGACCGGAGACGTTCTCTTCGTGAACCTGGCGGCGTCCAATCTGATCACAAACTGTCTGGTGGATCTACCGGAGACCATGGCGCACTTTATCAAATCCTGGCTGACGAGTCAAGAGTACTGCGGCGTGACTCAGTTCTCCCACGAAGTCTCTGAGACCAGCAGCATCTTCTCCACTATGTTCATCAGCATGTACTGGCATCAGAAACTGGTGGGCTCCATCAGACGTGGAGGAGCTCCGGTGCAGATGGATAACTTGAGGTTAGTCGGGGTATTGCTCGCTGGGAGCTGGATCGTGTCGACTGCGTTCAGTCTTCCGCACATCTTCATCGCCGAGCACAATGTGAACGAGAGTTCGGAAGTCTGCGAAGAGCGTTTTGCATCACCTGCAGCCAAGCAGACGTTTGACGGCGTGTACCTTACGCTGGCTAACGTCGTTCCGATGATTGGGATCACTTACGCCACCGTTCGGATCGTCTTAACGCTGCTTCGGAGTCAGAAACGAATCAAGGACGGCTCCAGAAACCCTCCGACTTCATCTGTAGACCAAACACTGGAAGATAGATCTCAACAGAAGAGCAGATCCGGATCAAGCAGCCAGGTTCGAGCGGCCAAAAGCGTGGTTGCAGTCGCCACCATCTTCATCTTCTGCTGGTTCACTCACCTCGTTCTCCGCATCTACAGCAGCTTCAGAAAATCCATCCTGGCTGTCAAACTCACCAATTTCATTGGAGCGTCTTACGTTTGTTTTGTCCCGTACGTCTACCTGCACGGCATGAAGAAACTCAACTGCTCTTGGCGGTAACAACCGGTGAGTTTCTTAAGCTTGGTGCATCACAGTTGACTGCACCAATAGAGCTTTAAAAGAGTGTATTAATGCTTTAAACATATAGATATGAAATATATAAGACTGTGGATTATCTTGGGTGTAGCTAAGAAAATGAATATGATTGTTCTCCTGTGCTTTGATAATTACGACCAGACGTCAGTGCAATTATGTTTGTTATTCCACTTGATGAATTAAAAACCTGCTTATGAGCGCAATTATTGTCATGTTATTTTTGCTGTCGAATAAGCACAAAAATCCTTGCGTCAGCCGAGATGGTGAAGAGCACTGGACCTTAAACCAACCAGCGTTAACCCTATACAGCCTGCTGTGTTATATTTGATACACAAAGACCTGTAAAGTGTCAACATGATCAAGATTTGCTGATAAACCTGTCACATTCAATCCATGTCGTCTGATTGATAGTTTAGAGTTTTTATCCAGTAAAAGCTCTTTTAGTGTAATTATACAAGTGTCCAGCTTCAGAGTCAAATCTTGACTGATTTTGATCAAGTAAGCGTCAGAATAACTGCAGTCATATCTCCAGATGAACACTTTCTGGACTGAAGCAGCTCAGCTTGACTTGATTCTCCATCAATCATGTTTTAGTCTCAAATCTGATCCTCAGGATCTTCTGAGGAGCTTTACTTTCACTGTTCCTCAGCGGAGGAATGATCTTCTGAGGAGCCTTTATTATTCATCTCTCAATCAGCACTGCATTATATGTTATAATCTCATCTTGCTGAGACATATTATTGCAGATATAGTGATATTTAGATCATTTTATGTAAGTATCTGCTCTGCTGTTATTAACATCTCATTGGGTTACATCAGAATTGCATCATTTTTTGTCCATACAGTTTTCAATTTTTCACTTTATTGTTGGAATTTCTTCCAAAAAATTCTCTCATCCCATAGTGTTTAACATTAATTCACAGCAGTACACATTACACAATACAACACACAAAAGCACACATCCATCTACAAAGCAAAAAGCTTAAGTACCTTCCATTCCTCAAAATCTTTCTGCCTACTATTCTGATTAATTAATTTTACTGACTGATGAACAAAAGATTTACGTAATCCGTTCAATCTGGCATATGGTACTACTCTCAGTCTTCTACTCGATGGTAAAGTTGATATTCCTCATACAGAATATGAGAAGAATCAGACATAATTTAACCTGTCAGGTACAAAATTTTCTTACATTTATGCATTTAGCAGATGCTTTTATCCAAAGCGACTTACATTGCGTTCAAGTTACAGTTTTATATTTTATCAGCTCTTGCTTTCCCTGGGAATCGAACCCATGATATTGGCGTTGCTAGCGCCATGCTCTACTATTTGAGCTACAGGAAAGCACTGTCAGATTTACAATCATCTGTATACAAAAAAAAAAAAAAAGGTGAACTCACACACCCCTGAGGCACTCCTGAATTCTTCTTGTACAATTCATGAAAACTTGGCTCAAGCATTTGACCCACAATCTTATAACAGTTAGATATCAATCTCTCCAGTCGAGCTTTGAGTTGAACAGAGAGACAGCTATACCAAGCACATATTCCATATTGTACAAAACACTGTATTACAGACTGAAAAAACATGAGCGAAATCTGTTTGTTTGCTCCAAAAGACCTTAGTCTCCTGAGGAAATAAATACGCTGTCGTACTTTACAACAAACATACTCTATTTAAGTAAGTAAGTTGTTGTTTTTTAGCATGTGTGTTATTTTTTTAGGATTACTGATAAACTACTTTCGTTTGATTTGTATTTATCTATTTTAATTTTAGTTCAATTATGTCTGAATTTATTATGTCTGTATAGGTATTTTATTAAGTTTTAGTTTGATTTAATTCGAGTTACTTCAACAAACTAAATGGAAATAAACAATATATATATTGAATTTATAAATGTTTATGGATATATATATGTATGTGTGTGGTTGTACATACACATAAATGTAGTTGTTTTTTGGTGTTTGGCTTAGTGAATCATTATTATACTCTTATACCTTTTGTTCTTTAATATTTTGAATTGGTTTTAGCTTTATTTTTTCATTTAAATGTTAAGTTTTGAAATTTTGTTGTATGCATTTGTCATTTTTATGTAATTTATTTATTTTTAAAATGTGCATATGTATTATTTATAAAGTTTTAGCGTTGTTTTGAATTTTTTTTGTATGCATTTGTCATATTTATGTAATTTATTTATTTTTAAAATGTGCATATGTATTATTTACAAAGTTTTAGCTTTAAGTTTTGAAATTTTGTTGTATGCATTTGTCATTTTTATGTAATTTATTTATTTTTAAAATGTGTATATGTATTATTTATAAAGTTTTAGCGTTAAGTTTTGAAATTTTGTTGTATGCATTTGTCATATTTATGTAATTTCTTTATTTTTAAAATGTGTATATGTATTATTTATAAAGTTTTAGCGTTAAGTTTTGAAATTTTGTTGTATGCATTTGTCATTTTTATGTAATTTATTTATTTTTAAAATGTGTATATGTATTATTTATAAAGTTTTAGCGTTAAGTTTTGAAATTTTGTTGTATGCATTTGTCATATTTATGTAATTTATTTATTTTTAAAATGTGCATATGTATTATTTACAAAGTTTTAGCTTTAAGTTTTGAAATTTTGTTGTATGCATTTGTCATTTTTATGTAATTTATTTATTTTTAAAATGTGCATATGTATTATTTATAAAGTTTTAGCTTTAAGTTTTGAAATTTTGTTGTATGCATTTGTCATTTTTATGTAATTTCTTTATTTTTAAAATGTGCATATGTATTATTTATAAAGTTTTAGCTTTAAGTTTTGAAATTTTGTTGTATGCATTTGTCATTTTTATGTAATTTCTTTATTTTTAAAATGTGCATATGTATTATTTATAAAGTTTTAGCTTTAAGTTTTGAAATTTTGTTGTATGCATTTGTCATATTTATGTAATTTCTTTATTTTTAAAATGTGTATATGTATTATTTATAAAGTTTTAGCTTTTAGTTTTAGTTGTTTTAATACTACAATTGATTGCTTCTGTTGTCCTCATTTGTAAGTCGCTTTGGATAAAAGCATCTCCTAAATGACTAAAATATAAATAAATATAAATATATGTGAACTTCAATATGTATGTGTTTACACTGTCAGATTTACAATCATCTGTATACAAAGTAAAAAGAAAAGGTGCACTCACACACCCCTGAGGCACTCCTGAATAAGTAACTATTGAATTTGAATATGTCTGATTAACTATGTGTTCTACCTATCAAAAATGAATAATACCAATGGATCAAATATGAATCATTTGAATCATTTTTGTCAGTAGAAGCTCTGACTGTATTGTATTGAATGCAGAATGTATCTGCACCAAATATCATACTTTATGCTCCGTTTGAGACTATGAGCTGTTTTTTCCTCTATGTTCTCACTGTATTATTCTATGATGAGCCATAAAAGTCTAATGCATCAAATATGATGTTCCTGTGGCTCTGTGGTAGAGCATTGCGTTAGCAGCGCAAAAGGTTGTGGGTTCGATTCCCAGGGAACACACATAGTGATAAAACATGTATAGCCTGAATGTACTGTAAGTCGCTTTGGATAAAAGCGTCTGCATAAATGTAAATGTAAATATGATACTCAACAAAATCACATATGCAAACTTTGTATCAATAGGATCAATAAACTGTTTCATTAAAAAACAGATTTTTTTTCTGTCACGCGTTACAAGGTTAAAAAATGTATTTTTTTAGTCTCACTCATGGACACTTTAACATTCATATTGTAAAGCCCCCCCCCCCCAAAAAAGGCATTCAAATATGCTGATAATCAATTCAACTGAAAGTTCCAATTGATTTTCAAACCATCTGCAATATTAAATTAGAAAAATATAGAGAATTTGTAATCAAAATGACAGACCTGCTGCAAGTACATAACAATTACAGCTTATTATGCAAAGTAATGGTGCAAGTTACAGTACATTAATCATGTGTTTAACTAATGTTTGTGTTGAGTAAATGAAAATGCATCCACTGCTTGTTCTGGGTTCATTCTCAGTATAGCAGGAGATTTCTGTGACGTGACCATGATATCATCAGTTCATATCTTATAAAGTTGACTTGACTGGTCCATATGTGTACTTGCATGGTGTGAAGAAACTCAACTAATCTGAGGAAGGAAGCTTGTTTTGATGATTAATGGCAAAACATGTAAACACAGCTTGAGTGATTAGCAATTAGTTGTTTGTACACATGTATATAAACCTCTTGTGTTTATGTGTGAATCGTAGTGAAATAATATTCAGCTGGTTTATCATTTTTTCCACCATTAAAGCATAAACAGAAGACTCTCTCTCCAGTGCTTTGGTAATTGCTGTAATTATGTTCATTATGTCACTTAACAAATTATAAACCTGCACATGAGTGCAATTCTCCTCAGTGATATTTACAAAAACAAAGGAGCACATTATAATTAACATATTTAAAGTATATTTGGGTGTTTCTGCAACTACGGGCACTTTTGACTCTCCAAAATTGAAAAGAAAATCAACCTCTGTGAATTTTAATTTTAATCATCAGAGTCTGTAATACACATATAAAGGAGGTCAACAAAATTGCATAAAGATTTTAATCTGGTTAATTTTTTGTTTTTTTCAACTCATCTTCTTACAAAATGTCCTTACCGCAACGTTGCAGTAATGTTAATTATATACATTTCTATAAAAATGTAATATATTTCAATAGCTTTTTCAAATTTTGTGCAGTTTTGTAAATACTGATATTAAAAAATAATATACAAAATTTCATGTTTTCTCTATGCCATGTTAAATTTAAACCGTAACCTTAGATGCCAAGTGTTTACATACACACTAAAGATAACATATATAGCTTTTTATGACAGATGTTGCCATTTGAATGTGTAAATCATCTCAGTTTAAGTGTTAATTTTTTTTTTTGCAAATAAAAATTAATAAATCAGAGCTGTGGTAATGACATCTTGTGTCGGTAATGACATCAATGTTAAAGTGCCATGAAATCAAAAACAGGCGACTGTACAGAACAACAGTGAAATAAACAGAAAACATATAGACTGAATATGTGTAGTTTAATATACAGTAAACCTTGAACTAGTCTCTACCGCAACACAAGGTCTTTACCGCAACACCTAAATTTGCTGCGGTAAAGACATGTCACGGAAATGACATTTTTGCTAATATTGCAGCTTATTGGCAGCAAGCAAGGTCTACTACATTAGTTTTGACCCCCTTCTTTGGCACTCAACGGAGGCGGTCGCATTTTTTTCCTCCCCGTCCTCTCCCTTATTTTCCCTGCTTGCTCTCTTGTCTTGTCACGTCTCATCTATTGAGAGACTCTCTCTGCATTGCTCTTCAAACTAAAAAAGTATGGATTTGATCAACTGGTCTCTCAACGCAATTGACACCATCTTCTCGACGAGAAGCTCGGGTTCTGGGGAACCTGACTGCCCTGACGGAACGTTTGCAGCTGGCTACACGATGGACGCGTGGGAAAGGTGGCGTATTGTGTGTTTAGTGGCTCTTTCCGTGGAGGACATTGAAGATATCTACCTATTCGGAACCATGATAACAGGTCTTTTGCTGATCGGATTTGCCCTGGGTTATTGAAGAATTCAGAAAACGGGAACAGCAGTCCAAAGCCTCACAAGGCTGCCCGTCATGATTGAAGCAGTGAGCGGTCAGCATTGAGACTGAGACTATTAACCGCAATATGGATTCCATCACGGAGAAGCTCACGGCTTTGCAAAGGAAAATCATCGGAGACCAGAATGGACAAAGAGAGTAGCCGTGGAATTGGAATGCGGTTACTCGCCCCAAGACTAAACAATCGCAATCTTATCTTTTCGGCTCCCCCGAAACAGCACTGGCCTCGGCCAAGGCCGCTGCTGGAAAATCAACCCTGGGAAGAGCACTGCAGTGTGACGCTCTTGCGTTCCTCCCCAATTCTAAAGACAGATGCTGATTACACATACACACAAAAACTATTACAGATACAAACACATACACACATTCATTCACCTCCCCACCCCTGATCCCTCGCTTTGAACCGCCAGCCTGACAAGCGGGTCTGGACCAGCGCTGCTGGACCGGATGGCTGCTGTTGGAGCTGGATTACTTCCCCTGTTGCAGTCGTGTCTCTATGGTGTATTATGTGCTTTTGTTGCTGAGGTGTTTTTCCTGTTCTCACACTGTACTCCCCAAGGAGCATAGTCTGGGGGTTATTTTTTTCTCCTTACATTCCTCTTGTTTGCTGTATTTTTCTTCAATTCCCTGTCTACCCCATTGTCATATATGTATGTTGTGTATGGACAGGTCGATGGCTAATTTCGCTGGTACTTGTGACTAGTGACAATAAAGGGCTACTACTACTAGCATCTTAATGAATTAAACAGTAATATTCATTTATTTTTAAAATGTAGTTCAAAGTACAGAATTACTAAGCTGTATGGTAAAGACACACAATAAATACTGACACAGAAAAATTATATTTATCTTATATTTTTGGGATCTTGTGAGTGAGGTGGCCCAATCTTTCGGCTTCCATAGAAACTAGACTTGTTTATCTTTGATACAATGTCATAATAAAAGCCTTTTTTTTCATTGTTGCGGTAATGACTCAAAAGTGTGGGACAGGCACATTTAGTTTAAAAAAATAAGTAAATAATACTAAAAAAATGTAGATGTCAAATTAATATGTATATTAAACAATTCCATTTGAAATAGTCAAATCGTAATTTAATTAGCTTATTTTACATCTCAACATTGTGACCAGAGTTGGTATTTGGACTTATAAATGCTTCATAATTTTATATTAAATCACATTAATTATATTTTTAGTCAAGGTGTGTAATGACACTGTGAATATATTTATAAAGCATCATATGACAAATTTTAACATAAATCTAAAATTTCAATGCTGGACTTAAAAGTGCCTGTAGTTGCAGAAACACACATTTATAATATATAATATTTTGCCAAATATAATTAGTCATAACGTGTATATATATACTTATATTGATTATAATTAATTACGCTCTCTTTTCATTTTGGTAGCACATTACAATAAGGTTGTATTGGTTAATATTAACTACATTAGTTAACACGTCCTAACAATAAAAAATAATTCTAAAACATTAATTAACGCTAATTTCAACATTTGTTAATTAAAACCCGAAAGTAGTTTCTGTTAACATTATTTAATGGACCTGATACAATGGCTGTATTTTTATTTAACTAATGTTAACAAAGATTGCTAATTATAAGTTAATGCATTAACTAATACGACTAATAAGTGTTTCCGTAATTTCAATAACGTTTAAACATAAATTTTGTAACTATAAATAGTTTTTATATAGTTATACTACTATACTTTTGTATAGTATTTGCAGATTTCCATGGTTACCACTACAGTAAACATTATTAATCATGTGTAAACAAAAATATAACCTAATAAGTTGCAATTAAGCGCATTGAATGTTAAAAAGCGTTTCAAATATAAAGCAAATATGCTATCATTACCCATTTTACTGTCAGTAATTAAATAATTTAATACATTTCATAAAGTTCAGTTTAGAAGTATCGTATTGTATCGATATCGGCCTTTAGAAGTATTGCTTCGGTATCGATATCCGCCTTTAGAAGTATTGTATCGACCTTTAGAAGTATCGTATTGTATTGATATCGGCCTTAAGTGGTATCGTATCGGTATTGATATCGGCCTTTAGAAGTATCGTATCGGCCTTTAGAAGTATCATATTGTATCGATATCGGCCTTTAGAAGTATCGCTTCGGCATCGATATCCGCCTTTAGAAGTATTGTATCGACCTTTAGAAGTATCGTATTGTATTGATATCGGCCTTAAGTGATATCGTATCGGTATTGATATCGGCCTTTAGAAGTATCGTATCGGCCTTTAGAAGTATCATATTGTATCGATATCGGCCTTTAGAAGTATCGCTTCGGCATCGATATCCGCCTTTAGAAGTATTGTATCGACCTTTAGAAGTATCGTATTGTATTGATATCGGCCTTAAGTGATATCGTATCGGTATTGATATCGGCCTTTAGAAGTATAGTATCGATATCGGCCTTTAGAAGTATCGTATTGGCCTTTAGAAGTATCATATTGTATCGATATCGGCCTTTAGAAGTATCGTATCGATATCAGCCTTTAGAAGTATCGTTTCGGCATCGATATTGGCCTTTAGAAGTATCAGTATCGTATCGAAAACAAAATAAGTGGTATCGCTAGTCCTTAGTAAAAAATGAATTGATTGTTTCCCGCTCCAGATATACACTTTTCAAAATTAATTAGCCTAATTATTTTTTTTTTTGACAGTATAACAATAAAAATACAGTAATCTGAACGTAGCCTTTGTAAAGCAATACATAAAGCAAAAAAATAAAGCAAAACATAAATGTGCGAAAAAAATTACTGTAAACTTTGTATAAGCATTAATGTTTACACACAAAATTATCATTTGCTTTTAGAATTAACAAGTTATAAATTTGATTTAAAATCACGTGTTATTTTTATGCATTAAAAATTATATTTAATCATTTAAATAAATAAGTGATTTTTTTTTAGAAATGTTAAACAATTCCTCAGAAAATAACAGTTTACACAATTGTAATTTAAAACAACTTTTTCTTTTTATTATTTTCAAATCATTTGCAATACATATTACAAAACTAGCAGGTGGTTGAAAAAAAAAAAAAGAATATATATATTTTCATAAAATACTGCCAAATTGAACCTGACGACTAGAACAAAACACACGAGAGCTTGATGTTTCTGTTCATCGTGTCCATCACCATCATCATCATCTCAATCAAGACACGTCAAAAACAGCATCCATGGAGACGTCACCAACCATAGATAGTGTTTCAGCAGCAGAAAACATGTTTATGAACATATACAGACACCAATGATTAATTATAACTGAATAAGAAATTCAAATCACCTTCACATCTGCTGATGACCACAAGAACTTACGCAATGCATATCAGAGGTGTTTATTTCTTCCATCTATTGTGTTTCTCCACGTCTGCACGAGTGATTATTCATTATCAGTAAATATATAAAGACTGAAGTCCTGGTGTGATGAGAGACGTCAGGCTGCTGTAGCATCAAGACCTTCACGGTCATCAGTGGAGCTTCTCCAGCTTGGCCTGAAGGCATTTAAAGTTGCGTATAATGTCCTGCAGAGCCGCGTTTGGACTCAAGGACTGCAGCTCCACCAGATACCCGCAGATGTTATCCAGACAAGCGTTAGTAAACCTCCGTCTGCAATCAACCACAGAGTGAGAGAGAATAAAATATGATCCTGGAAGCAACAAAACCAGCTCGATTGCTACTCAAAACAAGCGCGAATGCATTTCATGGGGTTCCCTGGTAAATATAGCATTCTGGGGTGTAAAATACACATTTGTTTGGCAGGGTTCCCCTGGTTAATGTGCACTCCAGAGGCTAAATATGAGATTATTGGGGTCACTTGAACCGGTGGACATCAAAAACCACCCACAACAGTGTTAAAGTAGCAGCCTTGGCCACAAACCCAGTCATAAGGGTTAATTTTGTGAGATGTATGCATCATCTGAAAGCTAAATAAATAGCTGTACATTGATGTATGGTTTGTTATGATAGGACAATATTTGAAAATCTGGAATCTGAGGGTGCAAAAAAATCTAAATATTGAGAAAATCATCTTTAAAGTTGTTCAAATGAAGTTCTTAGCAATGCATATTACTAATCAAAAATTAAGTTCATGGAAGGAAATTTACTAAATATCTTCATGGAATATGATCTTAATATCCTAATGATTTTTGGCATAAAAGAAAAATGGATAATTTTGACCCATACAATGTATTGTTGTCTATTGCTACAAATATACCTGTTACTTATGACTGCTTTTGTGCTGCAGGGACACATATGTAATATAATATACAGCAGATGTGGCAGGCGTGATGTTACCTGTCATAGGTGGGCACTCGGCTGGGGTCACTCACGTATCCAGACAGGAGCACATGGATGCACTCCACCAGGTGCAGTGGTTTCTTCAGGCGCTGCCAACATGGGTCCTGGGTAATACACACAGAAATTATGATTATTATTAGCATTAACATTTAAATATTTTGGGGTTTGTTTACTCCTGACACTGTTTAGATGCCACGTCAAGTTACACGAGAAACACTTCAACTTTTAGATACAGCAATAATAATAATAAAAAAAAAAAATAACAAATGAATATGAAATTTAGAAAAATTTAAAGTAAAAAAATAAAAACAACCACTGTTAAGCAAGTGTAATTACATAATTCAATTTTATAGAATTATAAAACATAAGTAAAGAAATATATTACTATTGTTAAGCAATATTTGAAAGGATTATGGACTAATAAATAAAATAAATATTAAATAAACAAGATAAAAAAAATTAATAATAAATTAATAAGTAAATATGGAATTTAGAAAAATAAATAAATACAAAATATAATTACTGTTTAGTTATCCTTATGATAAATAGATTAAAAAACAAAAACATTACACATTTTTAAGAGTATTATGGATCAATAAATAAAATAATGAAATACAAAATATTTTTAAAATAAGTAAATAAAGCCATTCTTAATAGTATTACGGATTAATACATTTAAAATGTATTAAATTAATAACAAAAAATAAATCTTTATTTTCTTTTTATTTAAAATTAAATTTATCATAAAAAAAGATAAGTAAATAAATATATTACTACCATTAATTAATCCTTATGGATTATGGACTAATAAATACAAATTAAAAAATTAAAATTGAATAAGAAATTTTTTAATAATAATAGTCAAATGTATAATTTCTGTTACGCAATCCTTAAGGATTATGGACTAATAAATAAATAAAAATGTAAAAATAAAAAATGAAATTAATAAGAAATTTTTTAATAATAATAATAATAATAATAATAAGTCAAATGCATAATTTCTGTTAAGTAATCCTTAAGGATTATGGACTAATAAATAAATAAAAATGTAAAAATAAAAAATTAAATTAATAAGAAAATTAATAATAATAATAAGTCAAATGCATAATTTCTGTTAAGCAATCCTTAAGAGGATTATGATATTCAGTCTGTGGGCTTGTAGATGATAATAAAGCTGCTAATGTAAACAGAGCAATAGTTCTCGCACCCGAGTCTTGAAGAGCTGGTCATAAACCTCCAGCATTCGTGGAAGCTGAACTCCGATCTCCTGCATGGTGAAGGTGACGAAACCCACGTCCCAGTTCAACCGGCACACTTCCTGTTCCAGAAACTTCACCAGGAAGTCTGAACATCACATACAGCAGCATGAGATCAGATCATGATTCACATCACACATTTAGCAGATTTACAGAGGAACAAAAGCAATTAGTCGAGGATCAAAGCAAGAGAGAAATGAGCAGGGCTGTCAAAACTGCATTCAAATTTTTGTACTTAAATATTATCAATATTTGAATTATACAGTATTTGAATTTAAAAGGCATATTTCAGTTAGAAATATGCAACAAAGCATTTGACTGTCAATGAGTGAATCACTGAATCATTTATTCAACTGATTCATTCAAACGGCTGATTCATTCAGGAACAAAGCATTTGACTGTCAATGAGTGAATCACTGAATCATTTATTCAACTGATTCATTCAAACGGCTGATTCATTCAGAAACAAAGCATTTGACTGTTAATGAGTGAATCACTGAATCATTTATTCAACTGATTCATTCAAACGGCTGATTCATTCAGAAACAAAGCATTTGACTGTCAATGAGTGAATCACTGAATCATTTATTCAACTGATTCATTCAAACGGCTGATTCATTCAGGAACAAAGCATTTGACTGTCAATGAGTGAATCACTGAATCATGTATTCAACTGATTCATTCAAACGGCTGATTCATTCAGGAACAAAGCATTTGACTGTCAATGAGTGAATCACTGAATCATTTATTCAACTGATTCATTCAAACGGCTGATTCATTCAGAAACAAAGCATTTGACTGTTAATGAGTGAATCACTGAATCATTTATTCAACTGATTCATTCAAATGGCTGATTCATTCAGGAACAAAGCATTTGACTGTCAATGAGTGAATCACTGAATCATTTATTCAACTGATTCATTCAAACGGCTGATTCATTCAGGAACAAAGCATTTGACTGTTAATGAGTGAATCACTGAATCATTTATTCAACTGATTCATTCAAACGGCTGATTCATTCAGAAACAAAGCATTTGACTGTTAATGAGTGAATCACTGAATCATTTATTCAACTGATTCATTGAAACGACTGATTCATTCAGAAACAAAGCATTTGACTGTCAATGAGTGAATCACTGAATCATTTATTCAACTGATTCATTCAAACGGCTGATTCATTCAGGAACAAAGCATTTGACTGTCATTGAGTGAATCACTGAATCATTTATTCAACTGATTCATTCAAACGGCTGATTCATTCAGGAACAAAGCATTTGACTGTTAATGAGTGAATCACTGAATCATGTATTCAACTGATTCGTTCAAACGGCTGATTCATTCAGAAACAAAGCATTTGACTGTTAATGAGTGAATCACTGAATCATTTATTCAACTGATTCGTTCAAACGGCTGATTCATTCAGAAACAAAGCATTTGACTGTTAATGAGTGAATCACTGAATCATTTATTCAACTGATTCGTTCAAACGGCTGATTCATTCAGAAACAAAGCATTTGACTGTTAATGAGTGAATCACTGAATCATTTATTCAACTGATTCATTCAAACGGCTGATTCATTCAGGAACAAAGCATTTGACTGTCAATGAGTGAATCACTGAATCATGTATTCAACTGATTCATTCAAACGGCTGATTCATTCAGAAACAAAGCATTTGACTGTCAATGAGTGAATCACTGAATCATTTATTCAACTGATTCATTCAAACGGCTGATTCATTCAGGAACAAAGCATTTGACTGTCAATGAGTGAATCACTGAATCATGTATTCAACTGATTCTTTCAAACGGCTGATTCATTCAGAAACAAAGCATTTGACTGTTAATGAGTGAATCACTGAATCATTTATTCAACTGATTCATTCAAACGGCTGATTCATTCAATAAGTAAACAGTGCTGTGATCTTTGGAACTATTTTTGTTGGCAAAATTGAGCAAAAAAAGTCACTTATTGCTAAACTTGTATATAATGATTATTACATTAGTTATGCAGATATCTGGAGAAAAACTGCACTCTTTGTGTGATATAGATTTACTATACTAAATTAAATAAATATAAAATGCATACACAGCCATTTTTGCCATCTACAATTTAGAATGCCTTGTATTTATAGTTTTAATAGACTAATAAATCACGTGCATGCACTCTCGGTGTGTTTGTGATATACTCGATAATCGCACATCATTACAACAACTCTTACCCTATTAATCACAGATATACTGTATACCCCAGAATATCAAATGATGGAAATCATTACCTAATGGAAAGTATCGAGGTGTTCCGGCGTATAACTTCCCCAGCGAGACGAGCTTCAGGCTCAGAGCGGTCATGCGGTCCGCCGGGCTCATGGTCACACTGTCGCTCAGCTCTGAAACACAACAGCAGCCGTCAGACGCAGCGCCCCACAGGAAGAGGTCAGAGGTCAGCGAGAGCTCGTACCCTTCTCAGTGATCTCCTGCCACAGCGAGTGCACCAGGATAGGGTCCGAGTGTCCCGCGCAGTGAATGATGGCCAGCTTACACTCCGACAGACGGAAGTGATCCGCAAACTCACCGTACAGCTGCAGAGAGACCAACACAACATGCTTATGAGATAATAGGGCTGTCAAAACCGCTGAAAAACTAAACTCGCATTTTGCACTTAAAGTCCGTGTAAAGTCAATTCTGAGAATTGTTTGTAAACACATTATAAATGTATTGCTGACACATGTTACAAAGACTGAACTATGTAGTACTTAATTGTGGAGTTAGACCGTTAAACAGTTTTTCACCATTTTCGTGATCAGGATTTTCTGGGCGGGGCTAAATCAGGACTCGATGATGCAATCGAGCCACCGGCCCCGCCCCCAACACTATAAGAGATATGTTCGACTTGAAGAAGCGCTGCAGACCGATGTGTGTGACATCAAAGTACAGTGAGAGCTAAAGAGAGCAGACGCTCCTGAGGCTTTCCAATCGCTCTCGCAGTACTTTGATGTCAATACACTGATCGTTCTGCAGCGCTGCTTCAATTCGAACACACCTAAAAACTAGAGTATCCTACATTAATAGCAGTGGTTCACGGCTCAATCGCGAGTTACTCTCATTAGATACTACAGCCTACAGTTTGTTAGCTAGCTATGCCTTCGTCACGTAAATGCATAATACCTGGTTGCGATCATAAAACAGCTCGGTCTCCTCATTAAATAAGCTGCTAGAGGAAGACAGTTGAGAGAGACGGTGAGTGGGCGTGGCTTCAGCGCCAGTGGACACGCCCCCAGCGGTTGAGAGCTTATTTTTTCACGATTTTGATACCTTATTTTATTTACTTGTTTTTTTTAGCATTCAAATTTGGCTGGGTGGTTAATAACACATTTTTCTGTGGTGTGACAAACTCAGAACACACATTTAATATTGACTTTACACAGACTTTAAATGTGACCCTGGAGCACAAAACCAGTCATAAGTGTCAATTTTTTTAAATCTTCTGAATAAATAGCTTTCCATTGATGTATGGTTTGTTATGATAGGACAATATTTGTAAATCTGGAATCTGAGGGTGCAAAAAAATCTAAATATTGAGAAAATCATCTTTAAAGTTGTTCAAATTAAGTTCTTAGCAATGCATATTACTAATCAAAAATTAAGTTTTGATATATTTACGGTAGGAAATTTACTAAATATCTTCATGGAACATGATCTTAATATTCTAATGATTTTTGTCATAAAAGAAAAATGTATAATTTTGACTCATACAATGTATTGTTGGTTATTGCTACAAATATACCTGTGTTACTTATGACTGCTTTTGTGCTGCAGGGTCACATATATTATCAATATTCGAATTTAAAAGGCATAATTTCAGTTAGGGGGGAAAAAAGGCCACAAAAGGGTGCATCGAGGAAAATATTACTAATGCATGTTTATTAAAGCAATAAAATAACATCACTATCTGTGAAACACAGAATAATGTTTATAAACCAAATATGTGTCTCTGCAGCACAAAAGCAGTCATAAGTAACACAGGTATATTTGTAGTTTAGTAAATGTCCTACCGTAAATATATCAAAACTTAATTTTTTATTAGTAATATGCATTGCTAAGAACTTCATTTGAACAACTTTAAAGATGATTTTCTCAATATTATGATTTTTTTGCACCCTCAGATTCCAGATTTACAAATATTGTCCTATCATAACAAACCATACATCAATGGAAAGATTATTTATTCAGCTTTCAGATGATGCATAAATCTCAATTTAAAAAAATTGACCCTTATGACTGGTTTTGTGGTTTATGGTCACATTAAGTTGCTTAAACAATTATAAACAAAACAGCATCATGTATGCTTAATAAAAAAGGACAAAAGTCAATCACAAAGAGTGCTTTTTTTATTATAAAACATGAGATGCAGTGGGATGGGGACGAGAGTGCAACGCTGATAGACGTCTCTCTAGAAAATGCACAAATTATGTGTTCGGATGCCTGTAAACAAGATTGATGCTCTCTTTTTACGCAATATTTTGAATGAACAATGCAGCATCCAGTGGCTTCAGCTGGATAGACGAACAAAAGCAACGTCACTTACATCGTCACTGCATTTCGTGCACCACTTATAAAGCTGCCTGACACGCACCTAAAAGTCAAATGCAATGTTTTTGCATTTAAATGTGGGTTTTTATTTTAAATTCGAAGAATATCCGTTTTTTTTTTTTTACAACCCTATTATGAAGCACAGCAGATCAGGGAGTGCATTTACTGCATGCAACTGACGCCCGATTCACACATACTCCATCTGCAGTGCGTTTGCGGTGCGTATTTTTTTCCGCACCCATGTTAACGGATGAAAGCGTTCACACTGCACGCGGCGCGGCGGTGCGGCGATCGTTTCCGCACCGAGTCTATTTCTGCTGTGCTGCACGCGCTGAATTAAAGTGACAGCGCTTTGTTCACGGTACAAATGAACATGGATTGACATGGAAATGTAGTAATTTCACAATAAATAGATATAATTAAAGTCTACTGTGTTTCACAGGCGTTTTGACTAGGTCTAAAACAAAGAAAAGTGCACTTTTAGATAAACAAAGCAACATATGCACTTGTGTCTTGTGGGGGTAAAAATATAAGTTCTTTAAGACCCGCGGGAATGTTTGATTTAAATGTAAAAGGCACGAGAGCCGACTGTTTCTGTCAGTGGTTTTAATTTAAAATACGTAGGCTATATGCGGTGTTTAAATGTGTTTCCACTTGCTTGAGCAACTTAATATACAAATCTATAGCCAAATGCATTTAATACGTTGTCTATATTAACGTGAATATGTCTATGAAAGATTGTGTAACTGTATCTTGATAAAAGAGGATCACAATGCTGAAAAAGCACGTTCAGTATAGGCTAACGACGTTTGGTTTTAAAATCAAAATAATGGATAAATGTTGTGTTTGTGGTAAACAGCCGCGGATCAGAACCGGTCTTCAAACGTGTCCTGTGTGAAAACACAATGAGTCCGTGCTGCTTCTGCACGGCACACGTAACGCACACGCACTGCAGACGGAGCATGTGTGAATCAGGCGTGAAGCGTCTCCGTTTACCTTGGTGATGTCCATGAGCTCGGAGTCCAGCTGTGTAATGGCTCCCTGCACCGAGGGATGCTGGGAATACTGTCTGCGGAGCGTCTCCTGGATCTGCACCTGAATCCGCACCACCTGAAGAATCACAGCAGCGTTACAGAGAAATAACACTGAAATTGTGACGTGGTTTGCTGCAGTTATCAAATCACAAAGGCTGCAATTTCATTAAATTAATACATGAGTAAATCTGTGTTCATTTACATGCCAGCAGCTGGTGATCTGATGTTTTCAACACCTCAGAGTTAGTTTAGGTCATTTTATGTGCTTTTGTCATTTTTATTATTTTTTTTAAATGTCATTTTTGCTTTTTTTTTTTTTTTTTAAGTTTTAGTAATTAATACTTAAACTGAAACACATGGTTAGCTGCAATAACAAAACTTGGTTCTGATTGTGTAATTAAAGTTTAATTAAAAGAAGCTTTAAAATAAGCAACAAAAGTTATGGTTAATCTTTCTAAAAATAAATACAATAATTACTGATCTTGACTTTTAGTTGGTTAATTTTTTAAAAGTAAAAAAAAACAATTATTGTCATTTTTATTGTTTTATTTCAATATAGCTTTATTTTTATTGTAGTTTTATTTTTAGTAATTTTACTACCTCGACAAATTTTAAATTAGTTGCCATGACAACATTTCTAATTTATATTGGAGTTTTTAAATTAAGCATCAAATATATATCCTTATTTCAAAAATGATCTTTCATAGTTAAACTGTTGACAACGAGAGTAATTATACAATATTAATTTATTATTTTTCTTAAATACCTGGATTGAGTGACCTGCCCAACTCAATCCCAGCAGTCCATCAACATCTCTTCATCTTAATTTGACACTTGAACTCTAATACTCTCTATTCTAATTCTATTATTTAAAAAATATATAATAATTGCCCCTTTTAGACTTGCACTCTATTCATTTACTAACTGCTGGTTTTCTTAAAAAAAAAAAAAAAATACTTTTTCTATTCTATCTGTTTTCTTTTTATTTATTATATAATTAAAAAACAAACCTTGCTAGTGTACGGTGTTAATCTAACTGAGATGGTTATAACAATTGCTCTTTTGTTGATTCTGATTGCTTCTATTGTCCTCATTTGTAAGTCACTTTGGATAAAAGCATCTGCTAAATGACTAAATGTAAATACCTTACAGTTAAATATTACAATAGTAATATTTCTTATTTTGTTTAATATTTTATATAACGATAAAATATAAAAATACTGTATATATATATATATATATATATATATATATATATATATATATATATATACACACACACACACACTGCCCTCCAAAAGTTTGGAAACACTCCTGGCAAAGTGTGGTTTTGGACGATATCAGCATAAATCCTTATTTTTTGGTGTAACTTGACATTATCATTGAAGACCAGCAATAATAATTTTCATTTTGATTACATAATAATGTCAATATATACATGTCAAAGTCAGACCAGCTGTGATGCCTGGTTACTGGTTCAAACTTGGCCTTAATTACCTTAATAGCTTCAACAATTGATTGCCAATTAAGTTTAGAATACAATGAACCAATTAGAACACAGTTTAGGCTGAGCTGTAATAGCGGATATTTTGATGAATCGAAAATTTTAGTTTTTTTTTTGTATAAACTGTTTATGTAATAAAATGTTTTCGTAGTTTGTGTTGTCCCTTATCAGTGCAAAATGATCACAAATTAAAAAGGATTCATGCCAATATTGTCCAAAACCCCACTTTTCTAGAGCGTTTCCAAACTTTTGGAGGGCAGTGTATAGATACACTATATAGCCAAAAGTATTGGCACCCCTTCTAATGAACAGGTTTGACTACTTTAGTAATTTCTATGAGTACAAATCTTAATGTTAAAGCATATAATGATATTCTAGGAAATTGTGTGCTTCTAATATTATAGCAACAGTTTGGACTCTTTTCTATTCTAACATGACAATGTCTCTGTGTATAAGACAAGGTTCAAAAAGAAAATGATTGATTGAGTCAGTGTGGAAGAACTTGACTGGTCTGCATAAAACCAAGTCCTAATCCCAGTTTAACACCTCTGGTGTGACTGTAAATGCACAAAAACTCATCACCAAACACCAATGACTTGTACATATGGGTTCAGTCATTTTAGACACTTACAAAACTGTTGCAACAGAGATGAAATACAATTTTTAAATACATGAATTATGTTCCCATCGTTGTTGCCACAGATTTGGAAGAGCATCTGTTCTAAAGAAGGGGGTGCCAATACTTTTGTCTATATAGTGTATGTACAATTCATTGGTGTTTGGTGATGAGTTTTTGTGCATTTACAGTCACACCAGAGGTGTTAAACTGGGATTAGGACTTGGTTTTATGCAGACCAGTCAAGTTCTTCCACACTGACTCAATCAATCATTTTCTTTTTGAACCTTGTCTTATACACAGAGACATTGTCATGTTAGAATAGAAAAGAGTCCAAACTGTTGCTATAATATTAGAAGCACACAATTTCCTAGAATATCATTATATGCTTTAACATTAAGATTTGTACTCATAGAAATTACTCATTGTTCATTAGAAGGGGGTGCCAATACTTTTGGCTATATATATATATATATATATATATATATATATAAATAGGGATATTGATATATAATTGGTCATTTATCATTTCTATATAAATATGAATTTGTGGCAAATTGTGCAGCCCTACAAACATTTTTTGAATTACAATCACAGCTTTTATCAGAAACAAATCTTTAAATTAGAGAGTTTTCTCCCAAATCATGGTAAGGTCCTCAGTACCTCCATCTTCTCCTCCAGTTCATGCAGAAACTCTCCGTCGGCTCCCAGTGAAGAGACGCAGGACGAGCTCTTAGCAGAGAGGATGGCTCTAGAGATGTACTCCAGACGCTGCTTCAGAGAGATCTCTGTGCTGCACACAACACAAACACATTCAGAGAGATCTCTGTGCTGCACACAACACAACACATTCAGAGAGATCTCTGTGCTGCACACAACACAACACAAACACATTCAGAGAGATCTCTCTGCTGCACACAACACAACACATTCAGAGAGATCTCTGTGCTGCACACAACACAACACAAACACATTCAGAGAGATCTCTGTGCTGCACACAACACAACACAAACACATTCAGAGAGATCTCTGTGCTGCACACAACACAACACAAACACATTCAGAGAGATCTCTGTGCTGCACACAACACAAACACATTCAGAGAGATCTCTGTGCTGCACACAACACAAACACATTCAGAGAGATCTCTGTGCTGCACACAACACAAACACATTCAGAGAGATCTCTGTGCTGCACACAACACAAACACATTCAGAGAGATCTCTGTGCTGCATACAACACAAACACATTCAGAGAGATCTCTGTGCTGCACACAACACAACACATTCAGAGAGATCTCTGTGCTGCACACAACACAAACACATTCAGAGAGATCTCTGTGCTGCACACAACACAAACACATTCAGAGAGATCTCTGTGCTGCACACAACACAAACACATTCAGAGAGATCTCTGTGCTGCACACAACACAACACATTCAGAGAGATCTCTGTGCTGCATACAACACAAACACATTCAGAGAGATCTCTGTGCTGCACACAACACAACACATTCAGAGAGATCTCTGTGCTGCACACAACACAAACACATTCAGAGAGATCTCTGTGCTGCATACAACACAAACACATTCAGAGAGATCTCTGTGCTGCACACAACACAACACATTCAGAGAGATCTCTGTGCTGCACACAACACAAACACATTCAGAGAGATCTCTGTGCTGCACACAACACAAACACATTCAGAGAGATCTCTGTGCTGCACACAACACAACACAAACACATTCAGAGAGATCTCTGTGCTGCACACAACACAACACAAACACATTCAGAGAGATCTCTGTGCTGCACACAACAACACAAACACATTCAGAGAGATCTCTGCTGCACACAACACAACACATTCAGAGAGATCTCTGTGCTGCACACAACACAACACAAAAACATTCAGAGAGATCTCTGTGCTGCACACAACACAAACACATTCAGAGAGATCTCTGTGCTGCACACAACACAACACAAAAACATTCAGAGAGATCTCTGTGCTGCACACAACACAAACACATTCAGAGAGATCTCTGTGCTGCACACAACACAAACACATTCAGAGAGATCTCTGTGCTGCACACAACACAACACAAACACATT
Organism: Aspiorhynchus laticeps; assembly: GCA_023376895.1. Lineage (NCBI taxonomy): Eukaryota > Metazoa > Chordata > Actinopteri > Cypriniformes > Cyprinidae > Aspiorhynchus > Aspiorhynchus laticeps. The sequence goes on from CM041812.1 coordinate 30,882,308, forward strand.
CAGAGAGATCTCTGTGCTGCACACAACACAAACACATTCAGAGAGATCTCTGTGCTGCACACAACACAACAAACACATTCAGAGAGATCTCTGTGCTGCACACAACACAAACACATTCAGAGAGATCTCTGTGCTGCACACAACACAACAAACACATTCAGAGAGATCTCTGTGCTGCACACAACACAAGCATGAAAATGAAATAAATGGGATTTTATAGTCAAATTAAAACATGGAGGAAATAGTGTGATTATTCAAAATATAACATTTTATTATTTTTTTTCAACAGTAGTAGTAGCAGTATTATTCTACTAAATGACAGTAATATATTTCTGCCACAATGTCTTCAAGTTAAACCGAACTTTTATTTTGACGGGTTGCCGTGTATACATAATGAGTCTAGTTTTACTGTAATGAAAGGGTTAAATGCTGATGAAGTGTCTCTCCAGCAGTTCTGGAGATGATGTTCATGTATTTATGTCTTCATTTAGAGAAGACAGACGCTGAAATCACTGTGAGCTTCAATATGTGTGTAATAAACGAAACACATTCACACACAGACACACACAACACGAATGATTCATAGTTAAAATGCTTTTTTTGCAGCTTAATATTCACAGATACTAGTCCATATCGCGATTTGATTGAAGTATAATGACGTACTTTTGATTAATTCATCCAAACTTTGGAAAATTCCGTGACATTCCGCGTTAAACTGTAAATTCCGGCCTTACTAAATGCATAGTTATGAGAAGAGAGATTCTGAACCAATCAGATGTCAGTGGGCGGGGCTAACCAGCATGTTACCTGTGCATGTCAGCCAGCCGCGCCAGAACGTGCGCCGCTTTGCCAAAGCTTCTGTTCTTCTCGTAGAATCGCCACAGAAGGTCCATGTTACGCACTTTACTCTGGTCCTGTTTGATCATGTGCATCAGGTGATCCTCCAGGTACGGCGAGTTCACCTGGAGCGGAGCAGAAAACACTTAACACCTTGAACAGAGAGACTTTAACCCCTTAACTGCCACGGTCCCGTATACGGGACGCCAAAGTTTACTTCACTATATTACAATTAAATCCTAATGTAATCATGACAAACTATATATATATATATCATTGGAAAGGTCTAAGACTCCTAAATAGATATTTTACAATATTTTGTTGTTACAAATGATGTAGTAACAGTAATAGATTAATTTATGACAAGAGTGCACCAAGCGTCTATGATAAAATCATAACAGGAGTTCTGAGCTTTGTCACAAAAAGTCTTTATTTCCTTGACTTTATCACGTTTTTAGTAATCATCATAAGTTATATATCATTTGAAAGCTTAAAATCTCAAAAGTCATCCTGTGAAAACCTTTTTGAAATGCGTTACCATAGAAACGGTACTTCAAAATGTTTTAAGCAGGCTCCTCCCCCTTAGCGGGGGTGTCATATTACAAAATGTATTACGGACTTATAGAATCAAAACTTTTTATAATCTTGACAAAATACATATCGTTGGAAAGGTCTGAGTCTCAAGATTCCATATTTGGTTATAGATGTAATATTGAGAGAGAAATTGATAGATTTGTGACAGAAATGCATAAAAAATGGCACCCGGTGGCTGTTTGTGGTATAACGCCTAAACAAAATCGCATTTGAACCTCAATTTTTTTAATATCAACTTCAAATTTGGAACACAACTTATGTAGACATCTGGCTTTCATTTTATAGCAATTTTGGATTTTAAACTTTTTTTTTAATTTATTTTATATAAAATAAAAATAGTATAATACATTTTCTTTACAGTAAATTTAAACTATAACTTTTTAATACTTGAATTTTATTAGTGATTTCACTTCCGTAATAATCTGCTAATTGTCTTCTTTAAAAAGAGATCAACCTTAGGTCTACAAAAGCGTTCATGAATTATAATAATTTAAAGGAACACTCCACTTTTTTTGGAAATAGGTCATTTTTGAGCGTGATGCTAACGGTCTAATCAGATTCAATGATCTATGCTAAGCTACGCTAAAAGTGCTACCGCCAGACATCGGCTGAATGGATTCAAGCACGGTGAAACTCTACTGTTTAACTCTTGGGGAGATATAAAATGAGCCTATTTCCAAAAAAAGTGGAGTGTTCCTTTAAGTTTGGATAGTGCACCTTCTCGTGAATTTTCAAAAATGGGGGGGGGGACAGTAAAGTGCATGCGATCATTGGTACCTCCAGGAGTTTGTCGGTGAGATCGGCCTGAATGAGCCAGTTATAGAGAGCGATGTGGAAGAGCTCGTCTTGAGATCTCTGAGCGAGACCCAGCATCTGCTCAAACTGAGAGAAGAACCAGTACAACAGCATCCACTATTAACCAGTGCTGTCACTGCTCACTTAAACCACAACTAAACTCCCCTTAAAGGGACAGTACACCCAAAAATGAAAACTCTGTCATCATTTACTCATCCTCAAGTAGATCCAAACCTGTCTGAATGTGTTTGTTCTGAACACAAAGGAAGATATTCTGAAGAATGAGGGAAACAGAGCAGTATTTTTTTTCCTACTATTGAAGTCAATGGTGCCCCAAAACAGCCTGATTACAAACTTTCTTCAGAATATCTTCCTTTGTGTTCAGAACAAACACATTCATACAGGTTTGATCTACTTGAGGATCAGTACATGACAGAGTTTACATTTTTGGGTGTACTGTCCCTTTAAGAGAAACTACAACTATAAATAGAGGAAAAATGTCAACTTAAACGAACATTAGAACTGAAAACACATTTAATTTGAAGTAATGACTTTACAAAAAAAACGTGAAGATAATTACAAATTAATAACAAAAGAATGAAAATATAAATATTGCAGGAAAAACATTGAAAAATGAAAAAATAAATAAAATAAGTTGAAGTACTAAAACGACTGAAACTGAAATAAAAAACTAAATATTTAATATAATTGAAATAAAAATGTAAGGGGAAACACATGAACATTAGAAATGTTGCCATGGCAACTAACTGACTTAAATTTAATCTGAAGTAATGACTTTACCAAAAAACTTAAAGATAATTACAAATTAATAACAAAAGAATGAAAATATAAATATTGCAGGAAAAACATTAGAAATGTTGCCGTGGAAACTAACCAAAAAAATAAAAAAAATTAAGTAGAAGTAAAATTACTTAAACAGAAATAACTGAATGAATGAGGTACAATTTAAACTATTGAAACGAATGTATGTTAAAGTCCATTAGAAATATAAAAACCTATAAAAATATAAATATTAAAGAAAAACAAGCATTTGAAATATTGACTTGGAAACTAAGTGAAAAACAAAAATAAGTTGAAGTACTAAAATGACTGAAAGTGATAAAAAAAAATATATATATATATATATATATATATATAATATATATATATATATATATATATATATATATATATATATATATATATATATATATATATATATATATATTTAATATAATTAAAAAAAAAAAAAAAAATATATATATATATATATATATATATATATATATATATATATATATATATATATATATATATATATATTTAATATAATTAAAAAAAAAAAAATATATATATATATATATATATATATATATATATATATATATGAATGAATGTAAGGGGAAACAAACATTAGAATTGTTTCCATGGCAACTAACTGACTTAAATTTAATTTGAAGTAATGACTTTACAAAAAAATTAAGATAATTACAAATTAATAACAAGAAAATATAAATATTACAGGAAAAACATTAGAAATGTTGCCTTGGAAACCAACCAAAAAAAATAAAAATTAAGCTCAAGTATTAAAATGACTAACACTAAAATAAATGAATGAATGAATGAATGAAGTTAAACCAAGTTTCAAGTACTAAAATGACTGAAACTCAAATACAAAAAAATTATATAATAGAAATAAAAAAAATTTAAAAATAAAAATGTATATAAGAGGAAAAAATTAAATGAATATTACAAATGTTGCCTGGGCAACTAACCAAAATTAAATAAATTTAATTTGAATAAAAAGACAAACTAAAATAAACAATAACAAATACAAAAAACTAAATAAGTAGAAACATAAAAGAAATATCGAAAAAAAATAGAGGAAGAACGTAAACATCAGAAATGTTGGCAACTAACTGAAATAAAGTAGAAGTAACTAACTAAACTATCAAAATAAAATATTAAAGGTAATTAGAAATATTAAACAAAAATGACAAGCACGTTATTAAAACTAAAAACTGAAATTATAAAAATAAAAGCGAATTCATAGCATTAGGAAGCACGATAAATAACAGCATCTAGCTGAAGCAGCTGGTTTGTGACTCACGTGAGCGGCAGCGTCCTCATTGCTCAGCATGTTGGGGTCAGAGGTCATGACGGGGGGTCCGGGTTGTTTGGGGACGCTGGGAGACTGAGGGGCAGCTTTGCTCTGGTTCACCAGCTCCTGCGTGGTGTCCGTGATGCACTTATAACAGTAAAGCCTGGACGAAAACAAGGTTTAGACCAGCAAATCTAGGACTCTATGATGTCCGTGATGCAGAAAACACAGACGGAATCCAGTCATAAAAACAGTATTTACAGTATAACGTCACAGAGTTTGTCAAAGTTTGGATGCATTAATCAAAAGCAGGTCACTTAAATCAAATGGTGATCTGGACTAGTATCTGATGTAAATCTGAATCCTGCATGTGTCTCTGTGTGAATGGAGCAGGGTTTTGTTTACTACATACACAGAGCGCGTGATTTCAGCGTCTGACGTCTCAATGAAGACATAAATACATCAACAATATCTCCAAAACTGATCAAAACCAGCATTTTACCATTTCATTTGAGTAAAACTAGTCATATCATATACACACAGAACTTTACTCGGCAACCCGTCAAAATAAAAGTCCTGTTTAACTTGAAGACATTGTGCCAGAAATAGCTATATTACTATTATTTAGTAGAATGTGCGTAATACTACTACTACTATTGAAAAATAATAACTATTTTTTTTTTAAAGAAATAATCAGAAAATATTTTAATTTTAATAGTAAATCCCCTTTATTTGCCAAAAAATTTAATGTTTAATTTTCATTAATTAAATCATTGTTTTATGGCTTCATCTGATAACCAGTAAAATTTAAATACACAACACAGAATTTCTGAGGGGGGGGGGGCATTTCATAAGCTACTGTAAGAATAAATAATAATAGTTTGTATGCATTCAAATAATTAGACGTGATAAAACACAGAATTTGGTAATAAAACATAAGGTGAGAAAAAAATTTAATTTCATACGAGTCCTAAACACGTCATTTTTCTTACACTTTTAATGTTAAATTGTATAAGTGTCATGATTTTAATTAATTAGACATGCTTTTTGATTAATTAAATTTAATTTGAGCATTAAAAAGGAGTCCATTAATTTCATAGAGCCCTACATATCCACATGAGCACCTGAGGATCCTGTAGAAGAGTATAAGTGTGAACTGACCGCTCCTGGAAGGCCTGCTGACCGCTGGCGTCCTCCTCCGGCTCTCCGTTCCTGTAGAAGTGCAGGCCCAGTTTCTGAGGGTCTTTCTTATCAGCGGCTGTGAGACACAGCTCCACCACTCCCTCATAGAAACGCACTGGACGTGATTAGATTAGATTAGATTCAGCTTGATTGTGTAGAGCACAAGTGTACAGAGCCAATGAAATGCAGCTAACATCTAACCAGAAGTGCAAATAACAAAGTATGTAAATAAATGTATATACAGTAAGCTTTATGACATATAGTGCAAGTTATGAGATAGAAGGGCAGAGACCAGCTCAATGCAGATGACTATAAATACAACATAAGGTGCAAAGGAATAAACAGAAGGTGTCTGTTATAAAGGGTCCATTTTTTGAAATTGGGATTTATGCATCACCTGAAAGCTGAATAAATAGCTTTCCATTGATGTATGGTTTGTTATGATAGGACAATATTTGTAAATCTGGAATCTGAGGGTGCAAAAAAATCTAAATATTGAGAAAATCACCTTTAAAGTTGTTCAAATGAAGTTCTTAGCAATGCATATTACTAATCAAAAATTAAGTTTTGATATATTTACGGTAGGAAATGTACTAAATATCTTCATGGAACATGATCTTAATATCCTAATGATTTTTGGCGTAAAATAAAAATTAATAATTTTGACTCATACAATGTATTGTTGTCTATTGCTACAAATATACCTGTGTTACTTATGACTGCTTTTGTGCTGCAGGGACACATATGCTAAAAACTAACACTAGCTTTTCTATTGTTTTTTTTGCGTTTTTATTTATTATATAAAAAAAAATAAACCTTGCTAGTGTACTGTGTTAATCTAACAGACTTGTTATAGCTCATTTGCTGGTTTTAATTGCTTCTATTGTCCTCATTTGGATAAAAGCATCTGCTAAATGACAAAGTAAATATGTTTATATATGGCTAATGACCGTAATAGCACAAATGCATCAGGAGGAAGAGAAGTGCAATATATATAAGAAACACATGATGGTTGTATAAGGATAAAAGCAGGTGAATGGTTGAGTTGTTCAGGGTTTAAAGCGGTCACCTTGCCGGTACTGTGAGCAGACGAGGGGCAGGTCTGTATGATGGCTGATCTGCTGATAGAGACGCAGAGACTCCTTCAGCGTTCGCTCCTTCTCCAGCTTGCTCTGGATCTGTCTGGAGCCCTGCAGAAGCTCGTTAGCCTGTCAGGAGGAGGAGAGATACGATAGTGTTCAGGGTAGGGTTGCACCAGCCATTCGTAAGTTCTTACTTAAATTAAAACGTTAAGTCCACACTAGAGGCTTAGTAACTACTAGCTAGTTTGTAACTAAATCTATACATTATTTGGTTGCACCAGTAGTTCGTAAGCTCTCCGTAAAGTAATGCGTAGTCGCATAATATGACGTTTACCCTAAACCATCCAATAGAAACCTTCAAATACGCGAGCATGACTTTGAATTTTAATTTATCCTTCATTCTAACTTCCTTTGCCTCGTGTATAGTAACGGTAAAAACAAGTTTCCATTAAAATCGATACATTAATAACATTAGTCTATATGTAAGCTATTTTATATGTAAATAACATTCAGACACTGTAATTGAAATAAATAAGGATCAATAAATACTGAAAGAAAGAAAAAAAAACATAAGAAATGCCATTTGTTTATTATTTCATCTGACGTGCAACACGGAGCGAAGCGCACAGAGGGGGTGTTGAAGACGTGCTAATAAAAACAAAGTACGTTTATTCACATATTCTCTCTCTATTAATATGTACGTGAGTGTAAATATCAGCAGCATCATATATGACTAAAGGGTTGTCGGGTAAAAGAAGAGCATATTGATGCAGCTATTTTATTCAACCGTTACTCCTCACCAGACGCTTACGTAAATATTTAGTTTATTCGTAGAGTTACACTTCAACTACGTGTAATGGTGCAACGAACAAATATTTAGTAGTGCGTAAGTTGTAACGTAGTGGCCATTTATGTCAAAACTAGGCTAAGTTGTAACTTAGTGGCCGTTTACGTCAAAACTAGTCTAAGTTGTAACTTAGTGGCCGTTTACGTCAAAACTAGGCTAAGTTGTAACTTAGTGGCCGTTTATGTCAAAACTAGGCTAAGTTGTAACGTAGTGGCCGTTTACGTCAAAACTAGGCTAAGTTGTAACTTAGTGGCCGTTTACGTCAAAACTAGGCTAAGTTGTAACTTAGTGGCCGTTTACGTCAAAACTAGGCTAAGTTGTAACTTAGTGGCCGTTTATGTCAAAACTAGGCTAAGTTGTAACTTAGTGGCCGTTTACGTCAAAACTAGGCTAAGTTGTAACTTAGTGGCCGTTTATGTCAAAACTAGGCTAAGTTGTAACGTAGTGGCCGTTTACGTCAAAACTAGGCTAAGTTGTAACGTAGTGGCCGTTTACGTCAAAACTAGGCTAAGTTGTAACGTAGTGGCCGTTTACGTCAAAACTAGGCTAAGTTGTAACGTAGTGGCCGTTTACGTCAAAACTAGGCTAAGTTGTAACGTAGTGGCCGTTTACGTCAAAACTAGGCTAAGTTGTAACTTAGTGGCCGTTTACGTCAAAACTAGGCTAAGTTGTAACTTAGTGGCCGTTTACGTCAAAACTAGGCTAAGTTGTAACTTAGTGGCCTTTTACGTCAAAACTAGACTAAGTTGTAACTTAGTGGCCATTTACGTCAAAACTAGACTAAGTTGTAACATAGTGGCCTTTTACGTCAAAACTAGACTAAGTTGTAACATAGTGGCCTTTTACGTCAAAACTAGACTAAGTTGTAACATAGTGGCCTTTTACGTCAAAACTAGACTAAGTTGTAACATAGTGGCCTTTTACGTCAAAACTAGACTAAGTTGTAACATAGTGGCCTTTTATGTCAAAACTAGGCTAAGTTGTAACTTAGTGGCCATTTATGTCAAAACTAGGCTAAGTTGTAACTTAGTGGCCATTTATGTCAAAACTAGGATAAGTTGCAACTTAGCGGCCATTTACGTCAAAACTAGGATAAGTTGTAACTTAGTGGCCATTTATGTCAAAACTAGGCTAAGTTGTAACTTAGTGGCCATTTATGTCAAAACTAGGCTAAGTTGTAACTTAGTGGCCATTTACGTCAAAACTAGGCTAAGTTGTAACTTAGTGGCCATTTACGTCAAAACTAGGCTAAGTTGTAACTTAGTGGCCATTTACGTCAAAACTAGGCTAAGTTGTAACTTAGTGGCCATTTACGTCAAAACTAGGCTAAGTTGTAACTTAGTGGCCATTTACGTCAAAACTAGGCTAAGTTGTAACATAGTGGCCATTTACGTCAAAACTAGGCTAAGTTGTAACATAGTGGCCATTTACGTCAAAACTAGGCTAAGTTGTAACATAGTGGCCATTTACGTCAAAACTAGGCTAAGTTGTAACATAGTGGCCATTTACGTCAAAACTAGGCTAAGTTGTAACTTAGTGGCCATTTACGTCAAAACTAGGCTAAGTTGTAACATAGTGGCCATTTACGTCAAAACTAGGCTAAGTTGTAACTTAGTGGCCATTTATGTCAAAACTAGGCTAAGTTGTAACATAGTGGCCATTTACGTCAAAACTAGGCTAAGTTGTAACATAGTGGCCATTTATGTCAAAACTAGGCTAAGTTGTAACTTAGTGGCCATTTATGTCAAAACTAGGCTAAGTTGTAACAGTGGCCATTTACGTCAAAACTAGGCTAAGTTGTAACTTAGTGGCCATTTACGTCAAAACTAGGCTAAGTTGTAACATAGTGGCCATTTACGTCAAAACTAGGCTAAGTTGTAACAGTGGCCATTTACGTCAAAACTAGGCTAAGTTGTAACATAGTGGCCATTTATGTCAAAACTAGGCTAAGTTGTAACTTAGTGGCCATTTACGTCAAAACTAGGCTAAGTTGTAACTTAGTGGCCATTTATGTCAAAACTAGGCTAAGTTGTAACAGTGGCCATTTACGTCAAAACTAGGCTAAGTTGTAACATAGTGGCCATTTACGTCAAAACTAGGCTAAGTTGTAACTTAGTGGCCATTTATGTCAAAACTAGGCTAAGTTGTAACAGTGGCCATTTACGTCAAAACTAGGCTAAGTTGTAACATAGTGGCCATTTACGTCAAAACTAGGCTAAGTTGTAACATAGTGGCCATTTATGTCAAAACTAGGCTAAGTTGTAACTTAGTGGCCATTTACGTCAAAACTAGGCTAAGTTGTAACTTAGTGGCCATTTATGTCAAAACTAGGCTAAGTTGTAACATAGTGGCCATTTACGTCAAAACTAGGCTAAGTTGTAACATAGTGGCCATTTATGTCAAAACTAGGCTAAGTTGTAACTTAGTGGCCATTTATGTCAAAACTAGGCTAAGTTGTAACAGTGGCCATTTACGTCAAAACTAGGCTAAGTTGTAACTTAGTGGCCATTTACGTCAAAACTAGGCTAAGTTGTAACATAGTGGCCATTTACGTCAAAACTAGGCTAAGTTGTAACAGTGGCCATTTACGTCAAAACTAGGCTAAGTTGTAACATAGTGGCCATTTACGTCAAAACTAGGCTAAGTTGTAACAGTGGCCATTTACGTCAAAACTAGGCTAAGTTGTAACTTAGTGGCCATTTACGTCAAAACTAGGCTAAGTTGTAACTTAGTGGCCATTTATGTCAAAACTAGGCTAAGTTGTAACTTAGTGGCCATTTACGTCAAAACTAGGCTAAGTTGTAACTTAGTGGCCATTTACGTCAAAACTAGGCTAAGTTGTAACAGTGGCCATTTACGTCAAAACTAGGCTAAGTTGTAACTTAGTGGCCATTTACGTCAAAACTAGGCTAAGTTGTAACTTAGTGGCCATTTACGTCAAAACTAGGCTAAGTTGTAACATAGTGGCCATTTACGTCAAAACTAGGCTAAGTTGTAACAGTGGCCATTTACGTCAAAACTAGGCTAAGTTGTAACTTAGTGGCCATTTACGTCAAAACTAGGCTAAGTTGTAACATAGTGGCCATTTATGTCAAAACTAGGCTAAGTTGTAACTTAGTGGCCATTTACGTCAAAACTAGGCTAAGTTGTAACAGTGGCCATTTACGTCAAAACTAGGCTAAGTTGTAACAGTGGCCATTTACGTCAAAACTAGGCTAAGTTGTAACATAGTGGCCATTTACGTCAAAACTAGGCTAAGTTGTAACAGTGGCCATTTACGTCAAAACTAGGCTAAGTTGTAACTTAGTGGCCATTTACGTCAAAACTAGGCTAAGTTGTAACATAGTGGCCATTTACGTCAAAACTAGGCTAAGTTGTAACAGTGGCCATTTACGTCAAAACTAGGCTAAGTTGTAACTTAGTGGCCATTTACGTCAAAACTAGGCTAAGTTGTAACTTAGTGGCCATTTACGTCAAAACTAGGCTAAGTTGTAACATAGTGGCCATTTACGTCAAAACTAGGCTAAGTTGTAACAGTGGCCATTTACGTCAAAACTAGGCTAAGTTGTAACTTAGTGGCCATTTACGTCAAAACTAGGCTAAGTTGTAACATAGTGGCCATTTATGTCAAAACTAGGCTAAGTTGTAACAGTGGCCATTTACGTCAAAACTAGGCTAAGTTGTAACTTAGTGGCCATTTACGTCAAAACTAGGCTAAGTTGTAACATAGTGGCCATTTACGTCAAAACTAGGCTAAGTTGTAACAGTGGCCATTTACGTCAAAACTAGGCTAAGTTGTAACATAGTGGCCATTTATGTCAAAACTAGGCTAAGTTGTAACTTAGTGGCCATTTACGTCAAAACTAGGCTAAGTTGTAACTTAGTGGCCATTTACGTCAAAACTAGGCTAAGTTGTAACTTAGTGGCCATTTATGTCAAAACTAGGCTAAGTTGTAACTTAGTGGCCATTTATGTCAAAACTAGGCTAAGTTGTAACTTAGTGGCCATTTATGTCAAAACTAGGCTAAGTTGTAACTTACGAACAGCTGGTGCAACCGGCCCCTGATCCTTAACCGCTTACGGTTTATAACACACACAGACATTCAGATCCATACTGACTCGTACAGATGCTCAACAAAACTCCATTCTGAAGCTGACATTCAATAAAGACACATTAAAATAAGATAGAATGGAATAGTTGAGTCGAAATTTTTTTTTTTAATTTTTCAAATAAAAGTAATAATCAATAGTAAATATATATATTTTTTAAATACAAATAAAGTTAAAAAAGCTACAAAAAACAGCTATGCTAAATATACAAAAAAGCTAAAATTAAAAAAAATACACAAACAAATAATGTGTTAAAAACTAAATTAATTAATGCATAAAAATTTACTAAAATAAAATACGCCAAATAAAGACAATAAATAAAAAGCTACACTAAAATAAATAAACACAAAAATTAAGTATTAAAAAATAAAAATAATAAATAATAGCTACACAAAATAAATAAATACAAAAACCAGACCTGCCAACCTTGGAAATATTTTCTGAGTACCACTTGTGTGATGGCAAAGGGGGGGGGGGGTTTGGGGGGGGGGCATATATACATATGCATATATCATATGTAGTGTTAGGATAACGTTATTTATGTTAAATATTTCCCAAATATATCAGTATTTATCCAAGGGGGGGGGGGCATATATACATATGCATATATCATATGTAGTGTTAGGATAACGTTATTTATGTTAAATATTTCCCAAAGGTCTGCACTCTGTCACATACTACAGCTGCACGATTCTGGATAAATTGAGAATTACATTTTTTTTTTGTCTCAAACAGAGATCACGATTCTCCCACGAATCAAAATAATGTGTGACAAAATATTATTGCTGCAGTCTATTTAAAAGTGTTTAATTTGAACAAATTATTAAACATTTAAATTAATGTATATTTATAATATATTTAGTTAATATTAAAATTATGAAAAAGTGGTTTGAATGAATGATTTAATGTCTCACTCATAAATACTTGTTTCTTTACTGATGAATCAGTGTTTTTGAACGAATCTCTTGATTCAATCACAAATACATTTTAAGTCACTTGTCGCCACCTAGCGGCGAAACAGTGCAATCGACACAAACGTTATTTGAAGCGCCAGTTAACTTTCAAAAGGTCTATTTTGATCGCTACCATAAACATCAGTGTTTATATCTGAACTATTAACTTTGATCCCAGTATTTATGTGATAATATGAATGACTGTAATACAGAAATAATACTGTGTAGTTGAAAAGACTGTTTGTGAAGCTGTTACCCAAACACGGTAACTGTCTGCTCTGTCAGCAGCTGCGCGAGCAGATATGAATGTTCCGGTAAGACTTTTGTAAAGGTTTATTAGACACGGGCGAAGTTCTTGTGCAAATATATCAGTATTTATCCAAGTATGCGCAGTTATTTTGGACTAAAAGCCCTAATATTAGGACGCTGTTCAGTGAGTGCAGCTATATGAACAAATAAACCGCAGCAGATCTGGCTGAATATGAATGTGTGCTTTTATTCTATTCACAGTTCGTCTAGAATATCAATGCGATCACGTCGACTCCAGAGGATTAAGTTAACTCAACTCAATATTTTAACTTTCCACATCCACCACAACCCGTTTACCTTAGTTGTAAGTACCGTGTGTACTGTCCTCTTTTAAGAAATCAGACGGCGGGAGTAAAAAGGCGCGAGACCGAGCTGTCTATTTGCAGTCTCTTTTAATGATAGGTCTACGCATTTGTCAATCATCCCACTTGCTAGATGGGGAATGAACCCAGTGCTCTGATTGGTCGAAGTCCTCTTTCGTTGCCGTTGCTTGATTTAAGTAGGCTACTGTGCGTGCGCAAAGGCGTCACCAGGTTTTTGCGTAGTTTAAAGTGACAAATCGTACCTGCGTACTTTGAGGTTTTGCGTATGCGTGCCCGCTACGCAAAATGCGTACAGGTTGGCAGGTCTGAAAAACTAAGTATTAAAAAAATAAAAACAATAGCTACACAAAATAAACAAACACCAAGTACTAAAAAAACAAAACAAAAACAATAAATAAAAAATAGCTTCTCTTTCTATAAAACCACAAATTAAATAACTAAAAACAAAAATAAACTAAATAAAAAACTAAAACAACTGAAATAAGTTAATAAATGTAAAACAACAATTAAAAACCAAACAAAATTGTTTTTATTTGGCTTATTTTAGTTAATTTTAGTTTTGTAATTTATTACAATTTTAGTTTATCTCAGTTTATTTTTATTTTTTTTATATTTCAGTATATTTAGTTCTGTTTAATTAATTTATTTTTTTTGTTTATTTTATTTTTTAAATTCACATTTATTACTTTTATTAGAAAAAATACTGGTCCTGTTTTTATTATTATTATTATTTAGCTCAGTTATTTAATTATTTATTTTATTTTTTATTAATTAATAATAATATAAACAAAAAAAATAAATAAATTAAACAGAACTAAATATACTGAAATATAAAAAAATAAAAATAAACTGAGATAAACTAAAATTGTAATAAATTACAAAACTAAAATTAACTAAAATAAGCCAAATAAAAACAATAAATAAAAAATAGCTACACCAAATAAATGAACAAATGCAAAAACGTAATTAAAAATAACTAAAAAACACAAACTAAAACTGAAATCAGTATATAAGTAAATAGTAAGTCCCACAGCTGCTTGGAGTTATTTCCCAGCTTGTTTAGTTTTAGTTTATTTCATGTATTTATACAGACACAATGCACAACAACAGTGTTCGCTATAAAGCTAATCAGCATCATGTGAGAAGCACAGGTACCTTGGAGCAGATGCTGTCGTCGCTGCTGTACAGCAGAGGGCAGATGTCTCTCAGGTGAGTGCTGACGGTGTCTACAGACGCGCTGTCTTTGATATACACGTTAATGAGAGCCGTGATGAGAGCGCCGCTCAGCTCCCGTCCAGAAACAACCACATCCTTAAAACTCACCGCCTTCATCTGATCCTGAAACTCCTGAGAGACAGAAACCACAGCAATCTCTGGACGTCAACAATCTGACCGGACACTGTTCATTAGGGCTGTAACGATATCAGAATCACACGATACTATATTTATTGTGATGTTTAACCCTTGTGCAACCTTATGGACATTTTTGTCCATTTTAGTTTTTTTTTTTTATATATATATATATAATTTAGAGCTGTCGCGATTCGTCGATTTTGAAAAATCGTCAACTTAATTTACCGCAGAATACCGAAAGTGCCGCATTTCACGGACGAGAATCCATAAAACACATTATTAGACTATTTTCCAAGGCTGCATGACATTAAACCCATTTAAAAATCATAATTAAGCATAATTGTGAATTCACAAAAGCATTTCTGTCCTAAAGAAATGGACAAATATTAAAGATTAAGTGGACATTTGAATTAAATGGTGCTTGGTCAATATTAAACAAGGATTAGATCGCGCAGTAATGTGTCGTCGGCGCCCCCTGCAGGCCTTTGTTGTTATGCGTTATCTACATTAGCTCTATTGTTTATAATACATTATGTATTTTAACAGTTTTGTTCAATAAAACCATATGATTTCTTGCTTTTGATACTTTATTTGAACTAATTATTATTGCATCATTGCTATTATATATGTATTTTAAGACATTTTAAAAGCTATTGTTCACTTACATCTATTTTTATTACCACAAAAATATTATAATTATAGGGCCGTATGAAATCCGTTTTATTTCCAAATTCAGTTTTTTCCCATTTTCATTTTTCTATACTGTTTTAATGGTTAAATTAAATTTTATTAACCAAAAAGCCTGTCTAATTAATTGAGTTTTACAGTTTTATCTGTACCAGATTCTTATTTTCTGGACTCCATTTTAATGGTTGCATTAATTTTATTTTTATTTTTTATTTTTCAGAAATACAGCACATTTACACTTTTCTCCTAAATAAAATCTGGTAAATAATATTTCTAGGAAATACTTTAATTAAATAATTTAATAAAATATTCTTAAGTAAAATTGTTGTTGTTGTTTTTTTGCGGAAATTAATCGATAAATTAGTCGATAGATTAATCGAAATAAAAATAGTCGTTAGTGCCAGCCCTAATTTAATTTTGCCTGTGTTAATGCTAACTGCATAAATATCGGCTCAGGTGTGTATTTTTATTGGAAATGTTATATTCCACCCTAATTTACAACAAAATAGTTCCTCTTTGGACAAAAATGTCTTCATTGAAACCCATTAAAACTGCTATTTTTAATCAGTGCCGTTTAACTGTAAAATTATGCAATTTTTAATAGGCTTTCATTCTGTTGGCAAGGCTTCAAAATTTAATTTTTTACTATTTTTTACCAGATGGTGCCATTTTTTTTCATGTTTGGCCTATAAAGGAAATACACATAATAATAACAACAATGACAGTAATAGCCATATAAAACAATTCAACTAAAATAAATGAAAATTTCATAGGTATATTATTTTTGCTTTACACTACAGTAGAGAAATTAATACAATACTTCTTCCTCATTTCTACACTTGAAGAGATATTTTGAATTTGGACTGCATTTAAACCTGCACTTTAAGCTTTTATTTTGAAGGAAACAGCGGCAGAGCTTTTATTTTGAAGGAACCAGCGGCAGAGCTTTTATTTTGAAGGAACCAGCGGCAGAGCTTTTATTTTGAAGGAACCAGCGGCAGAGCTTTTATTTTGAAGGAAACTCCATCTTCAGTGAAAACAGACACAAAAACACGTCTCACTGCAAATCTAGTGAAACGCTGTAATCATCTGCAGCTGTAATAAAGCATAACTTCGTTCCCAAACGCGTGCTAAACTCACATCACGTGTAATAAAGGAGTAGACTTCATTCATTCAGTGTGAACGAAGCCATTCGGAAACACCGGATCACGAGCTGAGCGTCTGAATCAAGTGTGTGCGTCACTTTAAAACAGACTTGATGAAGAGATTATATCGTGCTTTCGGTTTGACTGATAGCATAATGACCCAAAACACCTTTTATGTTAGAATAAGAAGTTTAAATCTATATTAAAAACTACACTTTTTGCTCAGAAGGCCTATCGCTTCATATCATCATCATCATGTGACCGTGATCATATCCAGACAGTTGTGTTATCGTGATACTGCTAATATCGTTACATCCCTACTGTTCATGCACGAGGGGTGTGGGTCGTACTTTGGGCATCTCTGAGATGATGAGGCTGAACTGATGATCACACAGAAGTTTCCAGAGCGCCAGCGTCTGATAGGAGCGATGAACCGACTGCTGCAAGGCCTGAAGAGACGCTTTCTCGTACGCTTGAGCCTCCGCTGAGGAAGAAGAAGATGATGAAGACCTGAACACACACACACACAGATACACACACACAGAGAGAGAGACACACACAGAGACACACACAGAGACACACACAGAGAGAGAGAGACACACACACAGAGAGAGAGACACACACACACAGAGAGAGAGACACACACACAGAGAGAGAGACACACACACACAGAGAGAGAGAGACACACACAGAGACACACACACACACAGAGACACACACGCACACAGAGACACACACGCACACACAGAGACACACACGCACACACACATGCACACACAGATATAGATACACACACAGAGACACACTCTCACTCACACACACACACACACTCTCACACACACACACACACACACACACACACACACACTCTCTCTCACACACACACACAGACACACTCTCACACACACACACACACACTCACTCTCTCTCTCACACACACACACACACTCACTCTCTCACACACACACACACACACTCACTGTGGTACTTCCTCTGGAGCTCCTGCTGCACTTGCTGAGAGCTGGATCCATCGGGACGCATGAATCCCAGAAGCCTTTGCTGTAGGTTTGCTGGCGAGCTGAAGCTGAGGAGGTCAAGTGAGTTATAGTCAAGTATAGTTGTGCTTACGGATTTTCTTTTGAAGTAATAAAACAATTGTTGATAAAATTAAGGAACCAAAAAAATAAATGGAATGAAGATCAATAATAAAGTATTTCAATATTTTTTGTTTTTAAATAAATAATTATACATTTCACTAAATGTAAAAAATGTAAATAACTAAAAACTAATTTAAAAAATATAATTTTATATAGTAGACAAATATAATTTTTATTTTAATTTTTTTATTAAATATTCAAAAACAAATACCTAAATACTAAGTTAAAAGTTAATAACTACAACTGGAAATTAGTAAATTAAAAAAATCAAATGCTAAATGTATAAATCAAAAATATATTTATAGAAAATAAAATTATAAAATATTTTATATAAAGTATATAAATGTTTTTTAGTTTAACAAACTAAATGTTAATAAATAAATATGACTGGAAATTAGTAAATAAAACAAATTAAATACTAAATAAATAGTTAAAAATACATAAATTTATAGAACAATCCATTTATTAATTATCTTATTAAATTATTTTTTTTAAATGTTAAAAAAAATTAAAAATGCATTTAAAATAAAACAAATATTTTTTTTTTATAAATAACTACATATCTGAAAATTAGTAAATGAATAAAACTAAAAAAAAATCTAAATAAATTAATAAAAAATAAGTAAAAAATATTTAAAATAAAATAAGCTTAATAAAAAAATAAATACAAAATACAAACTAAAGAAATAACTGTTTGATTTATTTAAATAGGTAATAGATCTGCTGTTGAGCTGAAACTGAAGAGGTCAAGAGTTAGAAAACCCAACGTGTGTTACTACAAGATGACCACGAGAGGATCTAAAGGACACCTACCTGCCCACACCCAGAGAAGCTGGACTGAACTGAGACTAAAGGACACCTACCTGCCCACACCCAGAGAAGCTGGACTGAACTGAGACTAAAGGGCACCTACCTGCCCACACCCAGAGAAGCTGGGCTGAACTGAGACTAAAGGACACCTACCTGCCCACACCCAGAGAAGCTGGACTGAACTGAGACTAAAGGACACCTACCTGCCCACACCCAGAGAAGCTGGACTGAACTGAGACTAAAGGACACCTACCTGCCCACACCCAGAGAAGCTGGACTGAACTGAGACTAAAGGACACCTACCTGCCCACACCCAGAGAAGCTGGACTGAACTGAGACTAAAGGACACCTACCCGCCCACACCCAGAGAAGCTGGACTGAACTGAGACTAAAGGACACCTACCCGCCCACACCCAGAGAAGCTGGACTAAACTGAGACTAAAGGGCACCTACCCGCCCACACCCAGAGAAGCTGGACTGAACTGAGACTAAAGGACACCTACCCGCCCACACCCAGAGAAGCTGGGCCGAACTGAGACTAAAGGACACCTACCTGCCCACACCCAGAGAAGCTGGACTGAACTGAGACTAAAGGGCACCTACCTGCCCACACCCAGAGAAGCTGGGCTGAACTGAGACTAAAGGGCACCTACCCGCCCACACCCAGAGAAGCTGGGCTGAACTGAGACTAAAGGACACCTACCTGCCCACACCCAGAGAAGCTGGACTGAACTGAGACTAAAGGACACCTACCCGCCCACACCCAGAGAAGCTGGACTGAACTGAGACTAAAGGACACCTACCTGCCCACACCCAGAGAAGCTGGACTGAACTGAGACTAAAGGACACCTACCTGCCCACACCCAGAGAAGCTGGACTGAACTGAGACTAAAGGACACCTACCTGCCCACACCCAGAGAAGCTGGACCGAACTGAGACTAAAGGACACCTACCCGCCCACACCCAGAGAAGCTGGACTGAACTGAGACTAAAGGACACCTACCTGCCCACACCCAGAGAAGCTGGACTGAACTGAGACTAAAGGACACCTACCCGCCCACACCCAGAGAAGCTGGACTGAACTGAGACTAAAGGACACCTACCTGCCCACACCCAGAGAAGCTGGACTGAACTGAGACTAAAGGACACCTACCCGCCCACACCCAGAGAAGCTGGACTGAACTGAGACTAAAGGACACCTACCTGCCCACACCCAGAGAAGCTGGACTGAACTGAGACTAAAGGACACCTACCTGCCCACACCCAGAGAAGCTGGACTGAACTGAGACTAAAGGGCACCTACCTGCCCACACCCAGAGAAGCTGGACCGAACTGAGACTAAAGGACACCTACCCGCCCACACCCAGAGAAGCTGGACTGAACTGAGACTAAAGGACACCTACCTGCCCACACCCAGAGAAGCTGGACTGAACTGAGACTAAAGGACACCTACCTGCCCACACCCAGAGAAGCTGGACTGAACTGAGACTAAAGGACACCTACCTGCCCACACCCAGAGAAGCTGGACTGAACTGAGACTAAAGGGCACCTACCTGCCCACACCCAGAGAAGCTGGACTGAACTGAGACTAAAGGACACCTACCTGCCCACACCCAGAGAAGCTGGACTGAACTGAGACTAAAGGACACCTACCTGCCCACACCCAGAGAAGCTGGACCGAACTGAGACTAAAGGACACCTACCCGCCCACACCCAGAGAAGCTGGACTGAACTGAGACTAAAGGACACCTACCCGCCCACACCCAGAGAAGCTGGACTGAACTGAGACTAAAGGACACCTACCCGCCCACACCCAGAGAAGCTGGACTGAACTGAGACTAAAGGACACCTACCTGCCCACACCCAGAGAAGCTGGACTGAACTGAGACTAAAGGACACCTACCCGCCCACACCCAGAGAAGCTGGACTGAACTGAGACTAAAGGACACCTACCTGCCCACACCCAGAGAAGCTGGACTGAACTGAGACTAAAGGACACCTACCTGCCCACACCCAGAGAAGCTGGACTGAACTGAGACTAAAGGGCACCTACCCGCCCACACCCAGAGAAGCTGGGCTGAACTGAGACTAAAGGACACCTACCTGCCCACACCCAGAGAAGCTGGACTGAACTGAGACTAAAGGGCACCTACCTGCCCACACCCAGAGAAGCTGGACTGAACTGAGACTAAAGGGCACCTACCTGCCCACACCCAGAGAAGCTGGGCTGAACTGAGACTAAAGGGCACCTACCTGCCCACACCCAGAGAAGCTGGGCTGAACTGAGACTAAAGGGCACCTACCTGCCCACACCCAGAGAAGCTGGACTGAACTGAGACTAAAGGACACCTACCTGCCCACACCCAGAGAAGCTGGACTGAACTGAGACTAAAGGGCACCTACCTGCCCACACCCAGAGAAGCTGGGCTGAACTGAGACTAAAGGGCACCTACCCGCCCACACCCAGAGAAGCTGGGCTGAACTGAGACTAAAGGACACCTACCTGCCCACACCCAGAGAAGCTGGACTGAACTGAGACTAAAGGACACCTACCCGCCCACACCCAGAGAAGCTGGACTGAACTGAGACTAAAGGACACCAACCTGCCCACACCCAGAGAAGCTGGACTGAACTGAGACTAAAGGACACCTACCTGCCCACACCCAGAGAAGCTGGACTGAACTGAGACTAAAGGACACCTACCTGCCCACACCCAGAGAAGCTGGACTGAACTGAGACTAAAGGACACCAACCTGCCCACACCCAGAGAAGCTGGACTGAACTGAGACTAAAGGACACCTACCTGCCCACACCCAGAGAAGCTGGACTGAACTGAGACTAAAGGACACCTACCTGCCCACACCCAGAGAAGCTGGACTGAACTGAGACTAAAGGACACCAACCCGCCCACACCCAGAGAAGCTGGACTGAACTGAGACTAAAGGACACCAACCTGCCCACACCCAGAGAAGCTGGACTGAACTGGGAGTTTTTGTCCAGGAATTCCTTCAAACCCTGAAGCTCCATCAGGATGAGCTCCAGATCAGATGAAGTGGCCGTACTCTCCAACTAAAACCAAAGAGCATCATCAGAGAAATACACAGAAGCGTGCTGCAACTGACTTCAGGTGCTGCCAATAAACCAGATGTTTGACTGGCAGTCTTTCTGTGATTGGCTAAGAAGTAAACAATAAATGAAAAATAAACACATTAAATAAAATGGTATTAGATAGTTAAAAATAAAAATTAGGTATGAAAAAAATAGTCAAATTAAATAAATAAAATTAAACTAAAAGAAAAACCTTTCGGAGAGCTTTTATGACTGGCTAAAAAAACAAAAAAACATCAATTAAAGCTAAATAAAATATAAGCTTGACAAAAAAAAAAACACAAACTAAAAAATAAATACAAATTTTAAAAAAGGGTTACAAAAACCCTGGAACACATGCAGAGCAAAAACGTAAAATTGCTGCAAAAATCTGTCATCACTCAAAAAAATAAAATAAATAATGTTTACAACATTTTTGTAAAAGAAAAAAAATCTGCCATTACTAAAAACAAACAAATAAATAAGTCAAAATAATGCATTACTGTAAAATGCTCCAAGATCTACAATTACTCACAAAACAAATAAATATATAAAAACAATTTTTTTTTTTCAAATGCTTCAAAATCTGTGCTTACTAAAAATAAGCAAAATAAATAAAAACAAAACAAGCATTATTGTAAAAATGCTCAAAAATCTGTAATAATAAACATCATAAATAGATGAACACAAAAAGCAGCATTTTTGTAAAAATGCCCCAAAATCGGTCATTACTCACAATAAACAAATAAATAAAAAATTAGACAAATAAATATATAAAAATAAAAAAGTTTTTTTTTTTTTTAAATGCTTCAAAATCTGTGCTTACTAAAAATAAGCAAAATAAATAAATTAAATAAAATAAAAGCATTATTGTAAAAATGCTCAAAAAATTGTATTATTATTATCTGTAACAATACGCAATAAACATAATAAATAGATGAAAACAAAAAGCAGCATTTTTGTAAAAATGCCCCAAAATCGGTCATTACTCACAAAAAACAAAAAAATAAAAAAATGCACAAATTATTTTCATAAAAATCTGTCATTACTCACAATAGTCACAGTCTGACTCCCATTGGTTACAGTGGTCTCCATCGAAAGACTCCCATCCCAGATGCTCCTGTTATAAAGCATCAACATTAAAAAATAAGTGCAAAGAATCAATCAAAATAAACCTTCATCCAACTATTACAAGCAGGGCTGCAAAACCATTAATCATAATTAATCCATTAAAAATAGTTTGTTTACATAGTGTGTACTGTGTATATTTATTATGTATATATAAATACACTCACATATATGTATATATTTTATGCATTGTATGTATTTTTTTTGTAAACACTTGTATATAATTTAAACTATATATATATATATATATATATATATATATATATATATATATATATATATATATATATATATATAAATAAACATATTTACATGTATGTGTGTGTATTTATTAGGGCTGTCAATCGATTAAAATATGTAATCACGATTAATCGCATGATTGTCATGAGTTAACTGTGATTAATCGCAACTTAAATCGCATTTTTATTTGTTCTAAATGTACCTTAAATTAATACTTTAAGTTTTTAAATCTCTAATCAACATGTGCATGGACAAATATGGATGCTTTATGCAAATGTATGTTTATTATTACACTCGTCTCAGAAACTAAAGGTTTGTCAAATTATGTGTTATGTTAAAGCAATAATCTGCTTCGCGTCGTGCCTAACAACGTCCTTAGCGGTTATAAATTCACTGTAAACCACGGCTTCACTGTGCTTACTGCTTTTATAAAACGGTTATTCCATATACGTAGCAAGGTTTCACAAAATAAAACAAAGCAAATCAAATGTAATGATATTAATAAAAACATTATTCTTCCACCAAACAATGTAGTTCCTCAGAAACAGTTGCAACAAAAGTGGTTGCCGAGCAACACACAGACGTAAACAAAGGTGTATGTTACTTTGTAACTTACAACAGCTTCGAACGTGGCTCAGCCAATCAGAATCAAGGACCGGAGCTTTCGGTTTTATAAATTGTTGCTAGGCGCTTTTTTGAAAAAAAGTCTCTGAAGCTACACATTGGCAACACTGTCAGCATCTGGCAACCGGTCAAACACAAAATGCACACTGCGTTAAATCGTGCATTAATGAAATTAATTAAAATGAGTTTGCGTTAACGAGTTATTAACACATTAATTTTGACAGCCCTAGTATTTATATATACATAATAAAGAGACACAGTACACACACATATGTGACCCTGGAGCACAAAAGCAGTCATAAGTAACACAGGTATATTTGTAGCAATAGCCAACAATACATTGTATGGGTCAAAATTATACATTTTTCTTTTATGCCAAAAATCATTAGGATATTAAGATCATGTTCCATGAAGATATTTAGTACATTTCCTACCATAAATATATCAAAACTTAATTTTTGATTAGTAATATGCATTGCTAAGACTTCATTTGAACAACTTTAAAGATGATTTTCTCAATATTTAGATTTTTTTGCACCCTCAGATTCCAGATTTTCAAATATTGTCCTATCATAACAAACCATACATCAATGGAAAGCTATTTATTCAGCTTTCAGATGATGTATAAATCTCAATTTTGAAAACATGACCCTTATGACTGGTTTTGTGCTCCAGGGTCACATAGTATGTAAGCTTAAACTTTTATTTTGAATCGATTAATCACGATTAATTGTTTTGCAGCCCTAGCTACAAGTGTTCATAAAATCAGAAACGTCTGTATTTCAGCGTAACGCTGACTGACCCCAGTATACGTGTGAAGTAGATACTGATGCCGTTGTGTTTTCCAGAGAAGATGACCTCGGGTCCAGACGGCACCGCTGTGAAGGCCGCGCCGCTCGGCATCATGGGAGTAGCTGGGATGTAAGGCGTGGACACGGTCGGCGGGAACATGCCTAATGAGTCCAGACGAGTCAAACACATATTTACACATTCAGAAAACCATTGTGCAACATTCACGTTCAATATTCAAGCATGAAATAAGACGGGACGAAGCCATCAGGATCTGATCGGATTATTATTATTATTGTTTAAAAAAATCTATATTTAGAATAACATGCAAAATAACAGAAAAAAGATGCATTTTGGGCCTGAAATACAGTAGAGGTGTGAATCATCACAGGCTTCATGATTTGATTATGATTATCACGTCAATGATTCGATATCACGATTATATCAAATTTATTTTGTGCATTTTTATTAAATTATATAAGCTGGCTACTTTTTAAAATAATTAAAACTTAACAATAAATACACTCTCACTCTCTCTCACACACACACACACACACACACGTGCCATATGCATGAAAAAAACAAGCTCAGAATAAATTCTGAACATGTTTTGTTTTTCCGCACTAAGTTTGTTTTTTCCAAAATGTGCCCAGATCTCGGATTTAAAAATAGTGGGAGCATTTTTTCATACTCGCTAATCCAAGCGTGACGTCAGTAGGCTATAATCGATTATGATCTATTACTGCATTGATTCACAATCATCCACATCACGATGCATTGATTAAACCCCTAAAATACAGACATTTAATTACTTGTTTAGAAAGATGGCAATGACTAGTTCACCCAAAAATGAACATTTGCTGAATATTTAATCACTTCTCAGTTCATCTGAGATCAGGATGAGTTTGTTTCTTCATCAGGTTTGTAGAAATGCATCAGTGTCTCAGCAATGGATGCTCTGCAGTGAATGGGTGCCGTCAGAATGAGAGTCTGATAAAAACATCACAATAATCCACAGCACTCCAGTCCATCAGTTAACATCTGGAGAAGACAAAAGATGAAACAAATCCAGCATTTTTTGACTAAAATATGAGTCCATAATAACTCTCCTCCAGTGAAAAAGTGCATCAAAATCCAGCCACATATTAGTTTAGAGTGTTTTGTCTTGTAAACGCTGCTTGATCTGATGCGGATTTCTCTCCTGATTCAGACCAGAACACTTTATCACTGCAGGAAGAGTTATTATTGATTATAGACTCATATTTTAGTCAAAAAATGCTGGATTTGTTTCATCTTTGGTCTTCTCCAGATGTTAACTGATGGACTGGAGTGCTGTGGATTATTGTGGTGTTTTTATCAGACTCTCATTCTGACGGCACCCATTCACTGCAGAGCATCCATTGCTGAGACACTGATGCATTTCTACAAACCTGATGAAGACACAAACTCATCCTAATCTCGGACGACCTGAGGGTGATGCAACAAATTCATTTTTGGCTGAACTATTGCTTTAAGATGGACTATACTAGTAGACACAGGTTAGTGAAGCGGGGGGGTGTTTTATACCTGGTGCAGGTGTAGCAAGAAAACTGGGGTTTGGTAGGGGGCTGCCGACAGACACTGGGGATCCTACAATCACAGCAGACTACAGATTAGACATTAGTCCACACTACCAGCTACTAGTAAGTGATTCGACATGGTTAATGGTTAAAACATGAGGTTGAGATGTTAGTCACCTGGTACAGGAGAGCTGAAGAGCGGGCCGAGGTTACTGGGGGCAGAAAGGGCAGATGGGAAGCGCATCTGAGCATCTCCACCATACCTGCATAAAAACACCTTCTATATTAATAACGTCAAAACTGCAGACATAAGGCTGTGCAATATATCAAATAACCTACTCATAATATATTCATGATCATTTTGTTGTCCATATAAAAGAAACATCATGATTTGTGAAATTAATATTGCAGTGGTATAAGGCTCATTTTATTTAGCCATTCAATGAACTGATCAAAAATGTCATAAAATAAAATAAAAAAAATAATAATAATAAAAAAACAAAAGAAAACAAAGACTGAAAAGTCACATTGGTGTGTATAAGTGACAATTTTCAATTTTTTATTACATTCACAAATCATGTAAAATAGCGACATAAAACAAAAGGTTTAAATAAAATAAATAAAGAATTTTTTTTTAATAAATAACGATTTTTGTAAAAATGCATAAAATGGTCACGATTAAAAAAATAATTAACAAAAATAAATAACTTAAGCATTTCTGTAGAAATATTCCAAAACTGTAATAACTCAAGACAAAATAAAAACAAGAGCTTTTTTGTAAAATTTTTAAAATATATGTCATTACTGTAAAAAATGCTCCAAAATGTCATTACTCACAATAAACAAACAAATATATACATTTAATAAATATAATACATTTATATTATCATATTATATTATGTAAATGTATTTTAGCTCCACAACAAATCCTATAATTTGTATAGTATTCAGAACAAAACATTAATTTAATAAAAAATGAATTATGAATTATAGTGCCATTCTTTATAAACAACATATATTCTAAACGGCGAGTCTAAACTATTTTATTTAAAGTGAAAATGAAACTGATTGTGTGGAAATGTGTTATTAAAATAAACGCGATCTCACAAACTTCTCATGCGACATGAATACAAATGTTTTGCATGCTTTACATTAATGGTATTATATAAGTCAACATTGCTGTGGATAAAAGCATCTGCCAAATGGATAAAATGCAATATAAATCTAAATCTCATTAGTGTTTCATTAGAGTCAATCAGTTCAAATTGTCCATTTAATTTAATTGATTCAAGAAAATAACTTACAAAAAAAAAAAAAAAAAAAAAAAAATTTAAATAAAAAAATTATTAAAAAAAAAATAATAAAAAAAAATAATAATAATAAAAAAAAAAGTTCCTAGCAGCCGCTGGCTTTACACAGCATTTTTCATAAACTAAATGTTATATTAAAAATGTATGCATGTTAATCATATCGCTGTTTGTTGCTATATTGGTGCAAATAATATAGAAAAAATATATAAATAGATATTCCTTGTGTTGACTTGAAAAACACTGATTGTAAATGTAACTTAATTTTTTTTACATTTGATTCTTTACACATTTTGAAACTATTTGTGACCCTGGCTGTGAAAACCCAGCTAAAGTCATTTTTTGGTGATTTATTATTTTCTGCATAAAATCATCCTTCATAAGGTAAAGAACATTGTGTGAAAATGTAACCTTGATATCTTTAATATTGACTTGAGTGAGACCATGTCAAAGATTGAAATCATAGTGAAATTAATGGTTGAAATCAAACTTTGATGCTCATCTCATAATTAGATTTTGAGACTTTAGGCTGGATTTCACAGACAGGGTCACATTTGGCTACAATGACTGTTAAAAATTAAACGATGGTTTCTCTAACTTAGCCATTTCAAAGCAAGCACAAATATCATCAAAGCCTGTGAAAGAAGAGTTATATGAGTTAATATCTGACCTGAAGAAGGCTCGTGTGGCCCACACAGAAACCTCTCGATCACACGCAGCTGAGGAACAGGCCAAGATGAGCGCTGTGGCACACGCCTGACTCTCCTGGACACGACAATAGGTATATTTTAGGGCCTTATGAATTACATACACTCCTTTTTTAATAGTTAAAGGGACAGTTCACCCAAAAATGAAAATTCTGTCATTTAGGGTGCTTTCACACGAGCACTTTTGGTGCACACCCGGGTTCGATTGACGTCAGAATTCGGTTCGTTTGGATGATGTGAACGCTGTCTTCCGCACCTGTGAACCGAACCCGAGTCCGCTTAAAAAGGGTGGTCTGGGGTACGGTTCGGTACGGTTCGCTGCTGATGTGAACACAATCGTACCAAATCATGGAAGGGAACCGCTATTAATGCCGTATTATTTGATAAAAATGTGTGTTTCACTCACTTTCCTGACGAGAGTGACTGACGCGCTGCAAGCAGAAAGCTGTGCGTCTCATTTATGTTCACCTTCAGCGTTCTTTAAAGCCTTTGCAGTGCATTCCTATGGCAGACGTAAGCGCCGTTATGTACCGAAGCTTTGTAAACAAAACAAACGGTTCAAAAACGTAAATATATAAAGTGCAGAGAGCAATCTTATGCATTTTGCCGCATTCTCCCGCGCCGTCGTTACTAAGCAATGGGGTAAACAGCTGCTGGCTTAATGACGCAAACGAACCGCGGTTCGGACCCAAATAAAATAATATGAATGCAGTCCAGCCGGGGCAGGGGGAGCAAACAAACTCGGGTTCAGACCAGGCAACCAAACCAAGTGTGAAAGCACCCTTACTCTCCCTCAAGTAGATCCAAACCTGTCTGAATGTGTTTGTTCTGAACACAAAGGAAGATATTCTGAAGAATGAGGGAAACAGAGCAGTATTTTTCTCCTACTATTGAAGTCAATGGTTCCCAAAACAGGATGACTTTTTGAATGTGAAGATCAAGGTAAATTGTACTTAATTTGTCTTCCGGGAAACATGCAAGTATCTTCTGTTGCTTCCGAAGGGCAGTAATAAATGGAAAAAAACATATCTCAACAAAAGAAAAAAGTTGGAAATCTTCATCCTGTTCAAAAGTTTTCACGCCCCGGCTCTTAATGCATCGTGTGTTCTTCTGGAGCATCAGTGAATGTTTGAACCTTGTTTAATAGTTGTGTTTGAGTCATCAATCGTCCTCAGTGTGAAAAGATGGATCTCAAAATCATACAGTCACTGCTGGAAAGGGTTCAAATATGCAAAAATGCTGGAAAACTGCAGAATCTGCAGAACGTGGAGGATTTGTCTGAAGAACAGCTCAGTTCAACTGTTCAGAACAAACAAGGGACTCATGAACAACCAACACAAAACAAAAGATCAGTCGTGGATCATCAGGTAACCTCACACAG
The DNA here is from genome assembly GCA_023376895.1 of Aspiorhynchus laticeps. NCBI lineage: Eukaryota > Metazoa > Chordata > Actinopteri > Cypriniformes > Cyprinidae > Aspiorhynchus > Aspiorhynchus laticeps. Next base: position 30,911,415 of record CM041812.1, read on the forward strand.
TATTAACAACCAAGGGTTCACAAACTTTTGCATGCCACTGTATATGCCTACATGCTTATATACACTTTATTTGTTTAATCCAAATACAAAATACCGAGATGTATACCGCAAATCAGCCAAAAAATACCGAGATTTTGCTTATATCGCCCAGCCCTAGTTCTTTATTATCATTTTCTAAACTGTGATGATGTGAGAAATGTTGAAGGTGTCTGAATAATTTCTGGTCAAACACACACAAAGTGTCTGAAGGTTAAAGGTGCCGTCACTGACCCCGTGTAGCTTGAAGAACCTCTCGATGTCCTCGCTCTCTCCTCCGGCGCTGCTCACCAGCAGGTGGCGCAGCTGATCCACCGGACGCAGCTTGTGGAAGATGTGACTCCCCTGAAGACGACGGGAAACAACAACAACATCACCACCAGAGGATCAATCATACATTTAGTCATTTAGCAGACGCTTTTATCCAAAGTGACTTACAAATGAGGACAATAGAAGCAATCAGAATCAACAAAAGAACAAGTGCGCTATCTTAAAGTGCCCCTATTATGTATTTATGAAGATGATCTTTCATGCAGTAAGTGAATGAACACATCTGCAGAGTGTTAAATCTGAAAGAGCTCCGTGTATAAAGTTATCGTCTCTCAAAAGAAAAAGAGTCGACGCCGAATCATTGAAACGAGTCGTTTTTAAAACCAATCCCTGTTTGACGTCAACATGAATCATTAGCATATTCCCCGCCCACTTGTTGCCACTTTTGTAGCGTTAAACATAGCAGTTTCCCTGGTAACGCTGTACACAAAGTAACACTGAGCTCTGCTTTAAATTAAATCGACCAATCAGAGCAGAGTAGCGTCACTTAAAGGAGGAGCTTGGAAAAATGAATCACTAAGAGAATCGTTTGAGAGTCGTTGAGCAAATAAGCTAAAAATAAAAGCATATTATAAAACAATGAAAGTGTTTTTGACCTTGCATGCATCTCAACCTGTTGTTAGGGATCCCAAAACCACAATATCAATCTTTCATAACCCATAATACAGGCACTTTAACAGTACACTAGCAAGGGTTATTTTGTTTGTTTGTTTGTTTATAAACACATACACACACTGCTGCTCAAAAGTTTGGGATCAATATGATTTTTAATGTTTTTAAGGGAGTCTCTTCTGCTCATCAAGACTGTATTTATTCAATCAAAAATATTGGTTTCCTATTTTAATATACTTTAAACTGTAATTTATTTCTGTGACGCAGCGCTGAATTACTGCAGTCTTCAGTGTCACATGATCTTCAGAAATCATAATAATATGCTGATTTATTATCAGTGTTGGAAACCGTTCATATTTTTTTGGGGGGGCCTGTAATATTTTTTTTTAGGATTCTCTGATTAATAAAAAGTTAAAAAGAACGGCATTTATTTAAAAAAGAAATTTTGTGTAACAATATACAATGCTATTCAAAAGTTTGGGGTCAGTACATTTTTTTCTCAATTTTTTTATTTTTTGAGAAATAATTTTATTCAGGAGGAATGTGTTAAATTAATAAAAACTCATAGTAAAGACTTATATTGTTATAAAAGACTTCTATTTTGAACAAATGCTGCTCTTTTTAATGTTATATTCATCAAAGAATCAAAGAAAAGCATCACGTTCCAAAAAACATGAAGAGTTTCAACACTCATAATAAATCAGCATATTATTATGATTTCTGAAGATCATGTGACACTGAAGACTGGAGTAATGATGCTGAAAATACAGCTTTGATCACAGAAATAAATTACAGTTTAAAGTATATTAAAATAGAAAACTGTTATTTTAAATTGCAATAATATTTCACAAAATAACATTTTTTTTCTGTATTTTTGATCGAATAAATACAGTCTTGATGAGCAGAAGAGACTCCCTTAAAAACATTAAAAATCTTACTGATCCCAAACTTTTGACCAGTAGTGTGTGTGTGTGTGTGTGTATATTAGGGGTGCAACGGATCGTAGATGATCCGTGATCCGTACGGACCAGTCCCCACGGTTCGGCACGCATGTGATTCGCGGATCAACTGATAAGTTTAACATAGAGTGAAAGTTTATCATTTGCACGCGCTTCGTTTCTGCGCGCAGCCGCTGCCGCACACACTGATGCGCGCACACGCAGAGAGAGCGCGTGAGAGAGAGAGCGCGTAAGAAAGAGAGGCGTGATTTAGATACCGCGTTTCAGACAACGCCTCAACGGATGGATACACACACAAATACCCGTTAAAATACCCGTTTTGGCAAGTATTCTGGTAAACACAGTCAGTTATGTCTTAAGTTAACGTATACAGCCGAGAATAAACCGGATGTGTGTCAGTATTTGGTCCGTGCGTTTAGTCTTAAAGAGACAGCAGCCTATAACACCTGCTTCTGTCTGCTAATCATCTGTATTTAACTTATGCAGTAAGCATTATTGTGTTTTACACTTAATTTTTACATTTCTGCACCTGAATACTACTGTTACTGTCTTTATTTATAATTTTATGTTGTAGGCTGGAAATCTATCTATTGGTTGAAAATCTAATTAATTTGTGTAATTGTTCTTGGTTTATTACTGACTTTAGTAGTAAAGCAACTTTTTTTTGCTGATCCGAAAAATGATCCGATCCGTGACTCAAAATCCGTAGTATGATCCGAACCGTGAGTTTTGTGATCCGTTGCACCACTAGTGTATATGTGTATGCATGTATAATATGTGTGTGTGTGTGTGTGTGTATATGTGTATGCATGTATATAATATATATGTGTGTGTATATATATGTATGCATGCATATAATATATATATGTGTGTATATGTGTATGCATGTATAATATATATGTGTGTGTGTGTATATATATATATATATATATATATATATATATATACAAATATACACACACACACACACACATATATATTATACATGCATACATATACACACATATATATATTATATGCATGCATACACATATACACACACACACATATTATACATGCATACACATATACACACACACACACATATATTATACATGCATACACATATACACACACACATATTATACATGCATACACATATACACACACACATATATATTATACATGCATACACATATATACACACACATATTATACATGCATACACACACACACACACATATATATTATACATGCATACACATATATACACACACACACACACACATATATATTATACATGCATACACATATATACACACACACACACACACATATATATTATACATGCATACACATACACACACATATTATACATGCATACACACACACACACATATATTATACATGCATACACATACACACATATATATTATACATGCATACACATACACACACACACATATATATTATACATGCATACACATACACACACACACACATATATTATACATACATACACACACACACACGCATATATATAAAAAGAAAGTTTCTAAAAGTGATATATATATATTATACATATATATTATGCATGCATACATATACACACACACAAGTAGAAAACAAGTAGATAGAATAGAAAAATATAGCTAGTGTTAGTGTTTAAGCAGTTAGAAAACGAATAGAGATAGAGTGATAGAGGCTCAAGAGTTTTGTTTTTGTAAATAAAAAAGAAAACAAATAGATATAATAGAATTATAATAGGGAGTGGTCATACCTGAGCGGACAGGAGCACAAACTTCTGCGGCGGGACGCTGTGCTGCTGAACGACTAGAGGAGACTCAGTGACTGGAATCAGATCTTTATTGAGAGCAGAGAGGATTCTGGGAGATTTGGTCTCCTCGACTGAACACAGAGCCCACGAGTGACCGTCCACATTCACCCTCATCTGGACAACAACACAACACACACACATCAGTGTGCGTCACGGTACACTATAGAAGCCTGTTCCTGCCACGGAATAGAGTCACAATTTACTTTTTACCTGCGAGATAGAAATTATGAGTTTTTCCTCACAATTCTGAGTTTAATCTCACAATTCTGTTTTTAGTTTATGCCACTGAATAAAAAATAAAAAGTGACTTTTTATCTCACAAATCAATTTTTACCTAATTTCAATTATTTATTTATTTTTTCTAATTTTTAATTTTTTTTCTGGATTCAATTTTTCCATTTTGATGTTTATTGACTGTTTTAATTGTTAAACTGAATTTTAGTAATCATAAACAATGTCTAATTAATTAAAATCACAAAACTTACAAAATTTAGCAATTTATTAAAATTTGAACAAAAATTACATTTTTAGTGCACTATGAAATCCCCCCCCCGCCAATTCAGTTTTATTTATTTTTACCAAAAATTAAATTAATTTTAATAATCACAATTTCAATAAGCATGTCTAATTAATTTAAATGATAAAAATCACTTAACTTCTAATAGTTTTTTTAGTAATAAAAGTAATTAATTAAAATGACGAAACTTAACAAAAATGTAATTTTTACGCCACTATGAATTTTTTTTTCTTCCTCCAGACATTTTGTGTTAAGTATTTAAATTTGTCTGGCAATCAAATGAAAGCATTAAAAATTTAATCTTTTAGTCAATTAATCAAACCCTTAATTTTCTGGCAAGCAAAGTGCTGCATAACAGATCTTTACTGTTAAAATTGAAAAAATAAAGATTTAATTTATAATTATTATTACATTGAGATATAATCTACTGTACAATAGTCATATATTTCTGTCACAATTTCACATTAAACCAAACTTTTATTTTGACAGGTTGCCGTGAAGACCTTAAATGAAATGAACTAAAATACTCATAAAGTGACTAATTTAGTTTTTTTTCTAAATTAGTTTTTCCCCCATTTTTATTTTTTCCATTTTGATGTTTATTGACTGTTTTAATGCTTAAACTGAATTTTAGTAATCATAAACTATGTCTAATTAATTAAAATCACAAAACTTACAAAATATAGCAATTTATTAAAATTTGAACAAAAATAAAAATTTTAGTGCACTATGAAATCCCCCCCCCCCCGCCCCCCGCCAATTCAGTTACATTTTTTTTTTACCAAAAATTTTATTTTAATGGTTTAATTAAATATTTAATAATCACAATTTCAATAAGCATGTCTAATTAATTTAAATGATAAAAATGACTTAACATAGTTTTTTGAGTAATAACATTTTAGTAATAAAAGTATCTAAGTAATAAAAATGACGAAACTTAACAAAAAATTTTATCTTTACGGCACTATGAGATTTTTTTTTTTTGTGTTAAGTATTTAAATTTTTCTGGCAATCAAATGAAAGCATTATTATTATTATTTTTTATCTTTTAGTCAATTAAACAAACCCTTAATTTTCTGGCAAGCAAAGTGCTTAACAGACCTTTACTGTTAAAATAAAAAAAATAAAAAAATAAAATTATAATTATTACATTGAGATATTCTACTGTACAATAGTAATATATTTCTGTCACAATTTCACATTAAACCAAACTTTTATTTTGACAGGTTGCCGTGAAGACCTTAAATGAAATGAACTTTAAAATACTCAAAGTGACTAATTTAGTTTTTTTTCTAAATTAGTTTTTCCCCCATTTTTATTTTTTCCATTTTGATGTTTATTAACTGTTTTAATGCTTAAACTGAATTTTAGTAATCAAAAACCATGTCTAAATAATTAAAATCACAAAACTTACAAAATATAGCAATTTATTAAAATTTGAACAAAAATAAAATTTAGTGCACTATGAAATTCCCCCCCCCCCCGCCAATTCAGTTTTATTTTTTTTTACCAGAAATTTAATTTTAATGGTTTAATTCAAATTTTAATAACCACAATTTCAATAAGCATGTCTAATTAATTTAAATGATAAACATAACTTAACTTCTACTAGTTTTTTTAGTAATAAAATTATCTAATTAATTAAAATGACGAAACTTAACAAAAATTTAATTTTTACGCCACTATGAAATTTTTTTTTTTCCTCCAGACATTTTGTGTTAAGTATTTAAATTTTTCTGGCAATCAAATGAAAGCATTAAAAAGTTGATCTTTTAGTTAATTAAACAAACCCTTTAATTTCCTGGCAAGCAAAGTGCTGCATAACAGATCTTTACTGTTAAAATTAAAAAAATAAAAAAATAAAATTATAATTACATTGAGATATTCTACTGTACAACAGTAATATATTTCTGTCACAATTTCACATTAAACCAAACTTTTATTTTGACAGGTTGCTGTGAAGACCTTAAATGAAATGAACTTTAAAATACTCATAAAGTGACTAATTTAGTTTTTTTTCTAAATTAGTTTTTCCCCCATTTTTATTTTTTCCATTTTGATGTTTATTAACTGTTTTAATTGTTAAACTGAATTTTAGTAATCATAAACCGTCTAATTAATTAAAATCACCAAACTTACAAAATATAGCAATTTATTAAAATTTGAACAAAAATTACATTTTTAGTGCACTATGAAATTTTTCCCCCCCGCCAATTCAGTTTTATTTATTTTTACCAAAAATTAAATTTTAATGGTTTAATTAATTTTAATAACCACAATTTCAATAAGCATGTCTAATTAAATTTAAATGATAAAAATAACAACTTCTAATAGTTTTTTTAGTAATAACATTTCTGTAATAAAAGTATCTAATTAATTAAAATGATGAAACTTAGAAATGTCACTTTTACCGCACTATGAAAAAAAAATCCTCCAGAAATTGTGTGTCAAGAATTTCCATTTTCTGGCAATCAAATTAAAGCATTAAATTTTTTTTTTTTAAATGTATCTTTTAGTCAATTAAACAAACCCTTTAATTTCCTGGCAAGCAAAGTGCTGCATAACAGATCTTTACTGTTAAAATTTAAAAAATAAAGATTTAATTTATAATTATTATTACATTGAGATATATAATCTACTATATATAATCAATTTCACATTAAACCAAACTTTTATTTTGACAGGTTGCCGTGAAGACCTTAAATGAAATGAACTGTAAAATACTCATAAAGTGACTAATTTAGTTTTTCTTCTAAATAAGTTTTTCCCCCATTTTTATTTTTTCCATTTTGATGTTTATTGACTGTTTTAATGCTTAAACTGAATTTTAGTAATCAAAAACCATGTCTAATTAATTAAAATCACAAAACTTACAAAATATACCAATTTATTAAAATTTGAACAAAAATAAAATTTAGTGCACTATGAAATTCCCCCCCCCCCCCCCGCCAATTCAGTTACATTTTTTTTTTACCAAAAATTTTATTTTAATGGTTTAATTAAATATTTAATAATCACAATTTCAATAAGCATGTCTAATTAATTTAAATGATAAAAATCACTTAACTTCTAATAGTTTTTTAGTAATAACATTTTAGTAATAAAAGTATCTAAGTAATAAAAATGACGAAACTTAACAAAAAATTTAATCTTTACGGCACTATGAGATTTTCTTTTTGTGTTAAGTATTTAAATTTTTCTGGCAGTCAAATGAAAGCATTATTATTATTATTTTTTATCTTTTAGTCAATTAAACAAACCCTTAATTTTCTGGCAAGCAAAGTGCTGCATAACAGACCTTTACTGTTAAAATTAAAAAATAAAAAAAATAAAAAATTATAATTATTACATTGAGATATTCTACTGTACAATAATAATATATTTCTCTATTTTATTTTCTGGCAAGCAAAATGCTGCATAACAGATCTTTACTGTTAAAATTGAAAAAATAAAGATTTAATTTATAATTATTATTACATTGAGACATAATCTACTGTACAATAGTAATATATTTCTGTCACAATTTCACATTAAACCAAACTTTTATTTTGACAGGTTGCCGTGGAGAATGTAAAATACTCATAAAGTGGCTGCCAGAGCAGTTCTGAAGATAAAGTTCATGTACTTTTCATATATTTGACATTAAATTCCATGTTATACAGTTCCATAAACTGATTATATCTCACAATTCAGACTTTTCTTCTCAGAACTGTGAGGATATATATAAAAAAAAAGTTAGAACTGAGAAATATAAACTCAATAAAAGTCAGAATTGTGAGATAAAAAGTAATGACCTCTTTGTTTATTTTACTCCATGGTGGAAGCAAGCTTCCATAAACAACAACAACAACGAAGAACCGAGCCGCCGGACAGGAAGAGGAAATAACATCTGACCTGAGCTTCCATGAGGGGCTTCTTAAAGGGAAAGGAATCGTGGTTGATGCACCACAGAACGTCGCTGTCTTCCGCCTCAGACGCAGACATCAGCAGAACTCCTTTACTGTAGAGAGCCTTGTGAACTTTAGCTGGTTTCTGGAGGGTGGAGGACGCAGAGAAGCCGGGCGGCAGACGCACATGCACCAGTGCCAGGATGCTGGGACGCGCCGAGATGTGTTTGGCGTTTGGAGGAGCAAAAGGGACGGTGCTGAAGTACAGACGCACACCTGCATGACACACAAACACAGTTTAGAGACGATTGATAGCTTTCACGTGACGTCACACTCTTATAGGAGCTTTGCTCCACTGACCGACAGTTATTTTTACAGTTTGCATTAAAGTGCCTGTATTATGTGTTATGAAAGATTGATATTGTGGTTTTGGGATCTCTAGCAACAGGTTGAGATGCATGCAAGGTCAAAAACACTTTAATTTTCTTATAATATGCTTTTATTTTTACCTTATTTGCTCAACGACTCTCAAACGATTCATTTTTACAAGCTCCTCCTTTAAGTGACGCTACTCTGCTCTGATTGGTCGATTTCATTTAAAGCAGTGTTACTTTGTGTACAGCGTTACCAGGGAAACCGCTATGTTTAACGCTACAAAAGTAGCACCTAGTGGCAACAAGTGGGCGGGGAATATGCTAATGATTCATGTTGACGTCAAACAGGGATTGGTTTTAAAAACGACTCGTTTCAATGATTCAGAGTCGACTTTTTTTCTTTTGAGACGATAACTTTATACACGGAGCTCTTTCAGATTTAACACTCTGCAGATGTGTTCATTCACTTACTGCATGAAAGATCATCTTCATAAATACATAATAGGGGCACTTTAAGTAGTAAAATGCAGATATTAAAAGGCGACTTTATTGATGTATATTTTGCACAGACAAGCAGATGAACACAGAATATAAAGATTCACATTAAACAGAAAACCATTAGAAGGAAAACACTGAACCGTTATTAAACAGATTGCGTTCATATTCCGGCCTCATCTGCTTGTCTGTGTAAACTATGCATCATTAATATGCTGAATTTGAGCTTTTAATATTACCGTTTTAAATATATTACGGTACTTTATGTGCGTTTTGTCGCATAACGTTTTGCCGCGGGTGCTTAATATAGATTACTTGCATTTTGTTCAGAAATACCTTTGTTTTATTCTCTATGATCTAAATATTAGTAGGGCTCTATAGCCTCGTTCAGACTGTCAGCCCAAATCCGATTCAGTCTGGACGGTCAGATCGGATTTAGCCTAGCTTTTTCACGTCCTCACGCCACGTAAAACGTAAACACGTCAGAAAACATACTGAACATCTCTGCGAAGTGCAAGTCAAGCGGAATAAATCAATATACTGCTAGTACACGCACCTCTTTGTGTTTTGAAAGTAGCGGAGAAGACAACATCTGTATTGCTGTTACTGTTGTTTTTAGCGTAGGCATAACAACGCAACGCATTACCATAGAAACCAATGCACATTCAGTAAAAACTAAAAAGCGCTTATGGACACACAAATCGGATATGGACAGTTGCGATATGCTGTGTGGACAGACAGTTATTCAAATCAGATTCCATCCGGATATGCACAACATCAGATTTGGGCTGACCGTCTGAACGAGGCTTATGATGTCCGTGATGCAGACGGAATCTAGTCATAAAAACTGAATTTACAGTTTAATGTCAGAGTTTGGATGCATTAATCAAAAGCAGGTCTTAAATCAAATGGTGATCTGGACTAGTATCTGATGTAAATCTGAATCCTGCATGTGTCTCTGTGTGAATGGAGCAGGGTTTTGTTTACTACATACACAGAGCGCGTGATTTCAGCGTCTGACGTCTCAATGAAGACATAAATACATCAACAATATCTCCAAAACTGATCAAAACCAGCATTTTACCATTTCATTTGAGTAAAACTAGTCATATCATATACACACAGAACTTTACTCGGCAACCCGTCAAAATAAAAGTCCTGTTTAACTTGAAGACATTGTGCCAGAAATAGCTATATTACTATTATTTACTAGAATGTACGTAATACTACTACTACTGTTGAAAAATAATAACACTATTTTTTTAAGAAGTTATCACAAAATATTTTAATTTTAATAGTAAATCCTCTTTATTTGCCAAAAATGTAAATGTTTAATTTTCTTTAATTAAAATATAAATTAAATCAATGTTTTATGGCTTCGTCTGATAATCAGTAAAATTTAAATACACAACACAGAATTTCTGAGGGGGGGGGGGGGGGGGGGGGGGGGCATTTCATAAGCTACTGTATGAATAAATAATAATTGTTTGTATGCATTCAAATAATTAGACGTGCTAAAACACAGAATTTGGTAATAAAACATAAGGTGAGAAAAAAATTCAACATTTCATACGAGCCCTAAACATGTCATTTTTGTTACACTTTTAATAAATTAGTGTTAAATTGTATAAGTTTCATGATTTTAATTAATTAGACATGCTTTTTGATTAATTTAATTTAATTTGGCCATTAAAAAGGAGTCCAGAAAAATTAAAACGGAAAAAAATGAATTTAGAAAAAAATCATAGAGCCCTACAAATGGCCAAAACTTGCATTTTGTTCAGAAATACCTTTGTTTTATTCTTTTGAGAGGTGATTAAATATTTGACAGACTTGTGCTGCAGTTCTGTGGATGTTTTGCCCTCTTCGAGCCGGTCACGTGACTGAAAGCGATCAATACAGACCCAAGATTCATTAGAGTCTCTGTTTCTAGATCATACCAGCATGAGTGACGGCCAGCAGCTGACAGTCTGACGACTCGGAGCGATCAATAACTGCGATCTGAACGATGGGTTTGAACACGGAGCGGTCGATCGTCCTGAAAAACAGCCAAAGACATGCATTACACAGGAACGCCTCACATGATGCTCAATATAATGCTGAGCATATCTGTAACCATGTATTATCTTATCATGAAAATAGTGTTATTAATAATAAATTATTGATTGCTTCTAATGTCTTCATTTGTAAGTCACTTTGGATAAAAGCATCTGCTAAATGACTAAATAAATAAATGTACCATTTTTTTTTTTTTAAATTACATTTTTATTCATAAAATGTTTTTTTTTTTAACAATGTTATAATAATTATTATTATAAATAATTAAGGTAAATTAGGAGTGCATGCAACATACTGGTGACCAAGTTTTTTTTTTCACATTTATTAAACATGAGAAATTATGAATGAAATGAATTATGAAATAAATTAATAATAATGTAAAACTTTTACAATATTTATATATAAAACTTAATATTTTTTAAAATTAAACGTTAATAACTAATATAATTTAAGAAAAACTAGGTGTGCACAATATACTGGTGACCATATCAATGACTAATATTAGTATTTTTAATTTAAAGATGATACATTTATTATTATTATTAACATTTTCATAATAAAATAGTTAACATTAATTATTAATATAAATATTTTTATTAAGAAAAACCAGACGTGCACAATAAGTTGATCATTTAAATTAATTTTGCATTTATTAAAGATAATGATTTGTAAATTGTTAATATAATGAATAATTAGTTTTATTACGAATTAAAAATATATTGGTGACCAATATTAGCATTTTCTAATTCATTTTAAATTTAAGATAATGATACATATTTTATTAAAGTAAATTTATAATATTTATTATATAATATTTTATATATTATATGTATTTATTATACAACAACAGTGTATAATAATAATTAATATAATATCATTATTATTAATAAGATTTTTTTAATTAATTTTAAATGCATTAAAGATGATTTTTATATAATAAAACAATAATACTATTAATAATTTAATTTATAATTATTAAAAAATGCAAATGAGTACTTATTTATATTTTCAATAATAGATAAAGATAACACATTAATCCCTTTGAGAAAAATCATTCAAATTTCACAATTTTGATTGTAATATCATAATGGTTAATCAGCTATGTATTTATCATCTAGACTCTGATAAGTGCACATAAACACAGGTGAAGCTGAACCTGGCGATGTTTCCAGCCGCTGAGACGATGGAGCTCTGAGACACGGCAGCGACTCGACTCATTCCCTGTCCATCAGCGCCGAGATCATACACCTGCAGACACACACATCACATCACAACCAATCACAAACACCAGTCTCTGGTTCACGCTCAACACACACACCTGCAGACACACACATCACAACCAATCACAAACACCAGTCTCTGGTTCACGCTCAACACACACACCTGCAGACACACACATCACAACCAATCACAAACACCAGTCTCTGGTTCACACTCAACACACACACCTGCAGACACACACATCACATTACAACCAATCACAAACACCAGTCTCTGGTTCACGCTCAACACACACACCTGCAGACACACACATCACATTACAACCAATCACAAACACCAGTCTCTGGTTCACGCTCAACACACACACCTGCAGGACACACACGTCACATTACAACCAATCACAAACACCAGTCTCTGGTTCACACTCAACACACACACCTGCAGACACACACGTCACATTACAACCAATCACAAACACCAGTCTCTGGTTCACACTCAACACACACACCTGCAGACATATCACATCACAACCAATCACAAACACCAGTCTCTGGTTCACGCTCAACACACACACCTGCAGACACACACATCACATTACAACCAATCACAAACACCAGTCTCTGTTCACACTCCACACACACACCTGCAGACACACACATCACATCACAACCAATCACAAACACCAGTCTCTGGTTCACGCTCAACACACACACCTGCAGACACACACATCACATCACAACCAATCACAAACACCAGTCTCTGTTCACACTCAACACACACACCTGCAGACACACACATCACATCACAACCAATCACAAACACCAGTCTCTGTTCACACTCAACACACACACCTGCAGACACACACATCACATCACAACCAATCACAAACACCAGTCTCTGGTTCACGCTCAACACACACACATCACATCACAACCAATCACAAACACCAGTCTCTGTTCACACTCAACACACACACCTGCAGACACACACATCACATCACAACCAATCACAAACACCAGTCTCTGTTCACACTCCACACACACACCTGCAGACACACACATCACAACCAATCACAAACACCAGTCTCTGTTCACACTCAACACACACACCTGCAGACACACACATCACAACACAACCAATCACAAACACCAGTCTCTGTTCACACTCAACACACACACCTGCAGACACACACATCACAACCAATCACAAACACCAGTCTCTGTTCACGCTCAACACACACACCTGCAGACACACACATCACATCACAACCAATCACAAACACCAGTCTCTGTTCACACTCAACACACACACCTGCAGACACACACATCACATCACAACCAATCACAAACACCAGTCTCTGTTCACACTCAACACACACACCTGCAGACACACACATCACATCACAACCAATCACAAACACCAGTCTCTGTTCACTCTCAACACACACACCTGCAGACACACACATCACAACCAATCACAAACACCAGTCTCTGTTCACACTCAACACACACACCTGCAGACACACACATCACATCACAACCAATCACAAACACCAGTCTCTGTTCACACTCAACACACACAACTGCAGACACACACATCACATCACAACCAATCACAAACACCAGTCTCTGTTCACTCTCAACACACACACCTGCAGACACACACATCACAACCAATCACAAACACCAGTCTCTGGTTCACACTCAACACACACACCTGCAGACACACACATCACATCACAACCAATCACAAACACCAGTCTCTGTTCACTCTCAACACACACACCTGCAGACACACACATCACATTACAACCAATCACAAACACCAGTCTCTGTTCACGCTCAACACACACACCTGCAGGACGCCCTTCTCTGAACGAGTGTATAAAATATTCCTCGAGTTATCCACAGCAATCTGGACAACAGGATCTGAAACAAACCACAAGATTTAAAGTCAAACATTCAGGTCGTCTTACAAAACAGGGGTGTGCGATTATATATCGTCTGTGATAATACCGTAATTGTTGTTTTAACGATGTGTGATTTGACATTATAGAGTATTTTGCAAAAACCATTCTAAACCCCGACAGAGTGCATGCATTACGTGATGAAGACTGTTCTTTTGCTGCATGATTCAGTATTAAAATACATTCAGAATGACCACAAATTCAGAAAATGTATATATTTATACCACTTCATATAGTTAATCAATATCACACAAAGAGTGCCGTTTTTCTCCAAAAATTACTATGATTATAAATATGATATTGATTTTTTATAACAGTTCGATAAACAATGAGACTTACGTTTTAGACGCTATATTTTCTGTTTTTGCTCAATTTCACCAATAAAAATTATTCCAAGCACTGTTTTGTGTCTCTGAGCAACATGACAGTGATTCGTTCCTGAATGAATCAATCGTTTAAATGATTCGGTTCACTCACAATGACTCGGTTCACACTGCAGGCTAAAGTGGCCCAAATCTGCCTTTTTTGCCCAAATGTGACCCATATCTGATTTTCTTATGACAGTCTGAACTAGGGCTGCTCGATTATGACAAAAATCATAATCACGATTATTTTGGTCAATATTGTAATCACGATTATTGAACACGATTATTAGCCGGCCATATAACCAATTTTTTTAATGCAAGTCTAAAGTATTCAGTTAACAGCCTACTATAGAAATTGAATAATCAAATGTAAAATAAAACAGCGTAGTCTTCACTGTAAGAATTAAACTTCCTTTGTTTCTTATTAAAGCTACAAAAGACCTTCTGTGAAGATCTTTTGTTGTTTGATTAATATTAAGCACACAGTCGGAGCAGGAATATAGCGCGCTGTCTCTTTAAGAGCCGCACGGATCCAATTTACTGTTACACGCTATCATCTGTTTACATTCATTTATTACATAACCGACGAGGGTTTACGTGAATAATCACCAAGCGCCGCATTTTGACATGTTTGCGTGTATTTGAGCGTTTAGGCGCATACGTTCAGCTAAAGGATGACTTTACATGCTCCGTCTCTGAGCGCATACACAGATATCCTCCTGAGGAACAGCATAAGCTCTCTTTAAAACATTAATAAATCTAATCAACTTTAATAACTCAAGCACGTCACATTTTGCAAAAGTCACGTTACATGATTTTACTGATTTACAGTGAAAATGGGCTTTTATGGAGTGAAAGCACAGCTGGAAAGGGGGCGGAATGGGGCGCCATAATCGTTTTATCTCGATTATTGTATTTTCATAATCGCTGGAGGTCGAAATCGAAACTGAATTTCGATTAATTGCACAGCCCTACTTGGGCGGCCGTTAATATACCTGGGCGGCCCGCCCAGGTAAAGTCTATGAGTGGGAAACACTGGAACACAAAGCTTATTGTGATATATTGGACGGTAGGGGTGCAACGGATCGTAGATGATCCGTACGGACCAGTCCCCACGGTTCGGCACGCATGTGATTCGCGGATTAACTGATAAGTTTAACCAACATAGAGTGAAAGTTTATCATTTGCACGCGCTCCGTTTCTGCGCTCAGCCGCTGCCGCACACACTGATGCGCGCACACGCAGAGAGAGAGGCGTGATTTAGATACCGCGTTTCAGACAACGCCTCAACGGATGCATACATACACACACACACACAAAGTTATGTTAAAATACCCGTTTTGGCAAGTATTCTGGTAAACACAGTCAGTTATGTCTTAAGTTAACGTATACAGCGGAGAATAAACCGGATGTGTGTCAGTATTTGGTCCGTGCGTTTAGTCTTAAAGAGACAGCAGCCTATAACACCTGCTTCTGTCTGCTAATCATCTGTATTTAACTCATGCAGTAAGCATTATTGTGTTTTACACTTAATTTTTACATTTCTGCACCTGAATACTACTGTTACTGTCTTTATTTATAATTTTATGTTGTAGGCTGGAAATCTATCTATTGGTTGAAAATCTAATTTGTGTAATTGTTCTTGGTTTATTACTGACTTTAGTAGTAAAGCAACTTTTTTTTGCTGATCCGAAAAATGATCCGATCCGTGACTCAAAATCCGAACCGTGATCCGAACCGTGAGTTTTGTGATCCGTTGCACCACTATTGGACGGGAAGTGCCCTTCAACGTTCCGTCAACTAACTGAAAACAGGCTAGAGTAATCAATTCTTGGGATTTAAGAATCAATATCGTTCTGTAAAAATGAGAATAGATTAATATCGAGATATCGATATTTTTTACCCAGCTCTAGTATTGAGTACACTGTAAAAAATTACCGTAAAAACTACAGTAAAAACCTGTTAGATGGTTAACGGTAAGTTCCTGTAAAATTTACTGTAAAAACGTAATCTGATGTTCCCAGAATTCCCTGCATTGCATTTCAAATTTAGTTTGAATTTGATGTTTTTTCTTTTAAATAACGGTTTCTTCGTTTTTTCAGTTATGAAAAAGTTAGTTTTTTTTCACTCAAATCAGTTGTTTATTAGGGTTTTGTGTTACATCTAATGTTGTTAAATTAATGTTTATTGCATATTTTAGTTTATTGAGTCTCAGTGTTTGTGTGAATGACGCTGTGCTTCTTCTATATATGTTATTATTTAAAAGCTGCTCTGGTTCATCATAAATGCATAATCGTCATTCATTCATCATGTGACTCATCAGCTCCTGCTGGTTATCAGTGTATTATAAAGATACTAAACAGATTTCAGCGTTTCAGCAGGTTGGTATATTAACATTATATCAGTTAATGAAATTACGGTATTTAACTGTAAATTTAAGTTTACGTAAAACCTAAAATGTTGTTACTGTATTTTTTACGGTAGAAACACAGGCTGCCGTTTTTTTAACGTAAATTTTACGGATTTTTTTTTTTTTTACAGTGTGTAGGGCGTTATGAAATCTGTTTTATTTTTACCCAAATTCCATTTAATTTTTTTCTAAATTAATTTTTTTCCGTTTTAATTTTTCTGGACTCCTTTTTAATGGTCAAATTAAATTTCATTAATCAAAAAGCATGCCTAATTAATTAAAATCATGAAACTTATACAATTTAACATTAAAAGTGTAACAAAAATGACATGTTTAGGGCTCGTATGAAATGTTTTATTTTTTTCTCACCTTATGTTTTATTACCAAATTCTGTGTTTTAGCGTCTAATTATTTGAATGCATACAAACAATTATTATTTATTCTTACAGTAGCTTATGAAATGCCCCCCCCCCCCCTCAGAACTTCTGTGTTGTGTATTTAAATTTTACTGATTATCAGATGAAGCCATAAAACATTGATTTAATTTATATTTTAATTAATGAAAATTATTTTTGGCAAATAAAGGGGATTTACTATTAAAATTAAAATATTTTCTGATTATTTCTTAAAAAATTAAGTTGTATTATTTTTCAACAGTAGTAGTAGTAAATAATAGTAATATAGCTATTTCTGGCACAATGTCTTCAGGTTAAACAGGACTTTTATTTTGACGGGTTGCCGAGTAAAGTTCTGTGTGTATATGATATGACTAGTTTTACTCAAATGAAATGGTAAAATGCTGGTTTTGATCAGTTTTGGAGATATTGTTGATGTATTTATGTCTTCATTGAGACGTCAGACGCTGAAATCACGCGCTCTGTGTATGTAGTAAACAAAACCCTGCTCCATTCACACAGAGACACATGCAGGATTCAGATTTACATCAGATACTAGTCCAGATCACCATTTGATTTAAGTGACCTGCTTTTGATTAATGCATCCAAACTTTGACAAACTCCGTGACATTAATCTGTAAATTCAGTTTTTATGACTGGATTCCGTCTGCATCACGGTCATCATAGAGCCCTAAGTGTAGGGTTATAAAATTCCAGAAAATATCGAGATATTCTTTTTTTGTCAATATCGCACACCCCTATTACAAAGCCCGCAGATTTTCTCCCCTGAATGGCTCTTACCGTCCTCAGAGAAGGAGAACTGCAGCAGAGACGGGACGAGGAAGGACAAGCTGCTCTTGGAGTGATTAATCTTCCTGCAGCGCTGACTGAACCAGCCCGCTTCAGCCTGATAGGCGATCTCATACAGACAGCCGTCTTTCCCCGCCATGAAGATGCGGCCCACGTCCGTGGAGGTGATGGCCAGCAGGTAGGTGTTATCCGTGGGGATGGAGTAGAGAGGATCTGGCAACAGCTGCATGGCTCCTGACATGCTGTCGTTCAGACCTGCGACACACAGACTGAGAATCAATCCTCACGTGCAGATGTTGATTCAGTCACATGACTAGGGCTGTCGCGATAACCGCAATATCGCGCTGTTGACTAACATAACCGCAGAGGAATGCAACAACCGCGATATTTTTAGGTTACACCCTTCTTGTTTTATACTTAGTGCATATGTACTGAATATTAGTAATGATAACAATGTGTACCATGCTGATTTGTACAGAGGCTCAGTAAATAAGCCTAAACAGACAGCGAATGAGAGAGATCGTGCGATTACCTGCGTCTGTCCTTCAGGCCGAGTCATGTATATTTGTGTAAACAGGTTGTCATGTCCAAGGAATCTGTCTTAGCATCGACGCTCTGCTGGTCAGCTGAGCCTTTAAAAGTGGCGCTCAAAGTCAAAATGATTTCAGCAGCATATCTGGAATGAATCAGCGTTTTTGAACGTGTAGTTGAATGAACGGTGACTCAGTCTCTTACCGCCACCGTGTGGAGCAACAATGAAACTGCACCGACTGAGACCCGTCTAGAACTGGTTCTCAAACCTGTCCTGGGGACCCCCAACCACAGCATATTTTGTATGTCTCCCTCATTTAACACACCTGATTTAACTCATCAGCTCATTAGTAGAGTCTGCAAGACTTGAAATGTGTGTGGCCTATGAGAGAGACATACAAAATGTGTGGTGGCTGGGGGTCCCCAGGACAGGTTTGAGAACCACTGCTCCAGAACACGCAGGTGAAATATCAACAGAAAAACTCTCGTCAGTCAGATTCGAGGATCAGAACTAACTGTTATATATATATATATATATGCTAACAATAGACTAACGATCTTATTGTCAGGTTTATGTTTTGTTATGTGGACCGTTATTTTGTCATTCTCTTCTGTTTACTTCACTTCCTGTTTCAACGGGATTTAGTTTCGGTTTCTGAATATGACCTCGTTACATCGTAACACATACACAGATTATATATATATATATTAGGGGTGGCACGGTACAGGCATCTCGGTTTGGTGCACGAGGCCTTACGACGAATACAGGCAATTCCCCCCCCAATCCAGAAGGGGGCGCCGCAGCAATGCAACGCTGTTTGATAACCGCCAGCAGAAGAACAGCGAATGCCAACGGTGACACAGAGGCGGCCGCGCTGATGTTTGGCTCACTGTATTTTATTTTGATAAAGTACCAACTGTGCTGTCAAGTTAGCAATGCTGGAACTGATGTGTGTGTGTGTGTGTGTGTGTGCGCGAGTGTGCGTGCGTGTGTGTGTGCGTGTGCGAGTGTGTGCGTGCGTGCACGTGTGTGAGTGTGTGTGTGTGCGCGAGTGTGTGTGTGTGCGAGTGTGTGTGCGCGAGTGTGTGTGCGCGAGTGTGTGTGTGTGCGCGAGTGTGTGTGTGTGCGAGTGTGTGTGTGTGTGTGCGAGTGTGTGTGTGTGTGTGCGAGTGTGTGTGTGTGCGAGTGTGTGTGTGTGCGAGTGTGTGTGTGCGAGCGAGTGTGCGTGCGAGTGTGCGTGCGAGTGTGTGTGCGAGTGTGTGTGCGTGTGCGTGTGCGAGTGTGACGCGATCACTTCAACTGTCTCCTTACACCAGCAGAATCAACTTTAAACACTTATTGTCTTATTAATAATCACTGTATAAAGGTCTGCTTTTATTTGTGAAAACAAAACAGATTTTATATATATAGCATGTAATAATATGTAGTATTTTCACATCTAGATGGATTTTCTTTTATTTGCTCTACTGTCTGTTCAAAATAAATGAAAAGAAACCGAGCACAGTAGATTTTTTTTCTTCATGTTGTACCGAAATCGTACCGAACCGTGACATCTGTGTTAGAGGTCTTCACGGGTCCAAAAATTCATACCCGAACCCCGAAGAGACCCGTAAATATGCTGCACGGAACCGACCCGGACCCGTGTTTTATTTGAAAGTGGGACCCGAACCCGCGCAGACCCGAGAAGTGCCTTAAATGTACTACCCGGACCATTATACGAGAGTTGGACCCGAACCCGGCTGGGAAGTCACAGACCCGACACATATTGCACAGCACTCTGGCGGGTGCGGTGTTCTCCGATCGACTCGGGTATTACACACAAAGTTAAAAAGACCCGGGACTCGAAGTAATAGATTGGGACCCGACCCGGACCCGGCTGACCATTTAAATTATAGACCCGAACCCGTACGGGTCCCGGGTCCTCCGTGAAGACCTCTACTCTGTGTACCGTGCCACCCCTATATATATATATATATGCGGTAATACCGCGCTATTGAGCCACTCAAAATTACCGCAAGGGAAAGTCCTTCACCGCGACAGCCCTTCACATGACACATGACACTCACCTGTGTGGGCTTTTGGGAAGCTCAAGCCCAGGATCACAACATCCACCGGTGTGGCCAACACTAACAGGAAGTGGATGTGAGGCTGAAAAATACCTGTAACAAACAGAAGCAGACGTTGAGGTGGACTCACTTCTCCATTTATTTTGCTTTAACAAGTAATAAAAAATGTGACCGATTCTTGAAAATACTTGAGAATAAAAATATACTCAAATAGTTTCAAGAATCTTTAAAATGATGACTCCAGGCTTAGTTTGCTTTCCTCTCCGTAATAATGTTTCTGTTCTGTTTTTTTCTCTTGTTTTTCAGATGCAAACTTTTGTGCTTATCAGTGTTAATTTCGTTGACGAATAATTTGTCATAATTGTCGTCAACTACATTTTTTTCACCGACGACAACGAGACGATGACGAACGAAAACTCTTTTTGAATGACAAAAACTATGACGAAAATCTATTGACATATTCGTCAACGAATAAAAACGAGACGAAAATGTTAGGGAGGGACGATTTGGAAAGAGATTCAAGGAGGTTAGATGCATACATACGAACCGGCAGAACATAAGCTATAATACACTTGCAGCACGTCTCATAAAACGTTCAAAAATATCAATACGTGGGAGAAAGAGAAGAGCAGACATATGGATAAATCTGACGACGCAAGAGAGAACTCGATTCTGAGCACAGACACTGAAGCATACACACACAGAAGAGAGTACTCTCTTGCGTCGCGTGAGCGGAGAATTACACATGAAATGATGCCGTGTTGACGAGCATTCACATAAACACAGTCGATGACGTCTTAAGTGAACGTAAACAGTAGGCAGAACGTGCATCAGTACATTGCATCCATTGCAGCTGTGCGTTCGGTTTTAAAGGGATAGTAGTCTAATTAAGTTGCTATTGTCTCCGTCATTGATGTTAATCAAGCAACAGAAGAAAGACAGAAAATCACTCACTGCTCTTGACTGAAAAACTTTAGTAGCCCTAAAGGTTCATTTCAATTTATTTATAGAAATAAATATTTCTGCTTGAACGAATGAAGAATATGGTAAACAAGTTGGTATAAAGAAATGATAATTATCCTATATAACCATTGGTATTTCATTAAAAAGAAGACCTTGTTCTTGTTCTTTATGAGAAGTGGTTTTATTTAATTTTAATATAAAGGCATGTTGTGTGTCACTGCAGTTAAATCTGTGTCTATCATGATAATACCTTAATATCAAACCTATATAATGAGTTTGGAAATTTTAGAGAAATACTTAATAAATGCACTGTAACTAAACCCATTAGATTTTAGCCGACTAAATTTACTGTAGATTTAGTCGACTAAAATGTTATGATATTTAGTCGACTAAAACTAGACTAAAACTAAAAACAATTCAAATGACTAAAATATGACTAAAACTAAATGGTATTTTAGTCAAAAGACTATGACTAAAACTAAATCAAAATTTGCTGTCAAAATTAACACTGGTGCTTATGCTCTTTAATATTTTCCAGAAATTTCAGTTCAGGTGTATAATTTCTGTTTCTTGAAAAATATGTCTTTTATATATATACCTGTAACAACTAAGACTACCCAAGTCAATACAATATTAGGAATATAAAAACATAATCAGTGGTAAAACATCAAATTATGAAAACTAAAGGGAATCTTTGCGATGCATTCCACACGTTTTCGTCTAATGACTGATAAAACATCTGAATAATCAATGCATAACGTTCTCCTCTTCTTCTGCGAGCGAGCACTATATAGTGCACGACAGAAAACCCAACTAACCTGGTTTAGGTTTGACCAGTCCAACTGAGAGGATAGTTTCACTGAGCCCGTCAAAATACGCCACATCGCTCCTGAAGAAACCACAAGACAAATAAACATCAGCATCATGCGTCTGACACACTGCTGGAAATAAAAAGCAGCCTTTTAAAGGGATAGTTCACTTTGAAATTAAAATGTGGTATCTATCAGCTTACCCCAAGGGCATCCAAGATGTAGGTGTCTTTTTTCTTCAGTAGATCCAATTTTGATGTTTTTAGGTCAAACCGTTCTAGTCTGTCAAGTCATATAATGGCAGGTATAGGTCACTGTCTCTATAAGAGGGAAAAAGAACATGCACAGAGAAATCCAAATTAAACAATTCCCCATCGTAACTACACATTGATGGCCTAAGACACGAAACGAGCGGTTTGTGTGAGAAAACGAACAGTATTTATATCGTTTTTTACCTCTTGTACACAACCATGTCCAAGTGATCTGAGTGCACACACACATCCGGTGTGTGACGTGTGTGTGTGTGTGTGTGTGCGCTCTGGCTCACGCTGCATTCACACGGGGCGTCAACGCTTGACGGAGGGCGTGTCTGAAGCGTGGTGCTGACGCGCCGTCATAGTTACAACAACCAATCACACACTTCTCTGGTGTTGCATGAACGGGATTGGGTATTTGCATGAGGCGATCTGATTGGCTGACGCCTCCGTTGGCGCTTGAAAAGTTGCGTCAGCACCACGCTTCAGACACGCCCTCCGTCAAGCGTTGACGCCGACGCCCCGTGTGAATGCAGCGTGAGCCAGAGTGCGCACACACACACACACACACACACACACACACACACACCGGATGTGTGTGTGCACTCAGATCACTTGGACATGGTTGTGTACAAGAGGTAAAAAACGATATAAATACTGTTGGTTTTCTCACACAAACCGCTCGTTTCGTGTCTTAGGCCATCAATGTGTAGTTACGATGGGGAATTGTTTAATTTGGATTTCTCTGTGCATGTTCTTTTTCCCTCTTATAGAGACAGTGACCTATACCTGCCATTATATGACTGACAGACTAGAACGGTTTGACCTAAAAACATCAAAATTGTATCTACTGAAGAAAAAAGACACCTACATCTTGGATGCCCTTGGGGTAAGCTGATAGATACATTTTAATTTCAAAGTGACCTATCCCTTTAATGACATCCGATGTGTCGATACTCACCCATCCTCATAATTCCACATAAAAATGTCATTATCGATGGTGAGCCACGCTCTGGAGATTTCAGGGAAAACTCCCATCATGCAATTGCACTGCATATCTGGTCAAAAGGGGCAATTAAGGCACTGCAAACAACTTGATGTATTAATTCTACAAGAAAAGGTTTGTTTTGTGCATCTAGGATACGTCCGAACTGCTCGACGAGCTCCGGAGGCAGAGGAACCCTGCGGATGGCGCTGAGCTCAGGAAGACTCGGCACGCTGATCAGCCCCGGACCCTGCAGGGGGTAATCCATGTCCGACACGCCCGAGAGCGAAGGCATATCTGCCACACACCAGACACAACATGCTCAGTAAGCAGGTGTTAAAGGGATCCCTGGGTATTAAGACGTGTATGGCTTAATATAACGTAAATGATGTCTCTTACTGAAATATGTCGTAGAAAACCCATTAAACAGTTATGTATATTTTGGACTATGGGGGGCGCTATTATTCTAAAGACGTAAAACGGTTGCACTCGGTGAGCTACTAGCACTACCTGATGCTATTTTCACCACAACACATCTCGAAATAGACAACTGGGAAAATAAAACACTGATATGATGAGCACAGCTACTGAAAGAGCTCACAGGTGGATGGATATAAGTATAGGTTTAAACCAAATGCTATACCATGGATTTTTCCCCACAAGGAGTGTAAACCAGTGTTAATTTTGACAGCAAATTTTGATTTAGTTTTAGTCATAGTCTTTTGACTAAAATACCATTTAGTTTTAGTCATATTTTAGTCATTTGAATTGTTTTTAGTTTTAGTCTAGTTTTAGTCGACTAAATATCATAACATTTTAGTCGACTAAATCTACAGTAAATTTAGTCGGCTAAAATCTAATGGGTTTAGTTACAGTGCATTTATTAAGCATTTCTCTAAAATTTCCAAACTCATTATATAGGTTTGATATTAAGGTTTTATCATGATAGACACAGATTTAACTGCAGTGACACACAACATGCCTTTATGTTAAAATTAAATAAAACCACTTCTCATAAAGAACAAGAACAAGGTCTTCTTTTTAACGAAATACCAATGGTTATATAGGATAATTATCCATTCTTTATACCAACTTGTTTACCATATTCTTCATTCTTTCAAGCAGAAATATTTATTTCTATGAAAAACTTTAGTAGCCCTAAAGGTTCATTTCAATTTATTTAGTCAAGAGCAGCGAGTGATTTTCTGTTTCTTCTGTTGCTTGATTAACATCAATGACAGAGACAATAGCAACTTAATTAGACTACTATCCCTTTAAAACCGAACGCACAGCTGCAATGGATGCAATGTACTGATGCACGTTCTGCCTGCTGTTTACGTTCACTTAAGACGTCATCGACTGTGTTTATGTGAATGCTCGTCAAAACGGCATCATTTCATGTGTAATTCTCCGCTCACGCGACGCAAGAGAGTACTCGCGCGCTGTGAGACGCGCTTTCTGTGTGTGTGTGTGTGTGTGTGTGTGTGTGTGCGCGTGCGTGAGACATGCTTTCTGTGTGTGTGTGTGTGTGTGTGTGAGAGAGATGCGCTTTGTGTGTGTGTATGCTTCAGTGTCTGTGCTCAGAATCCAGTTCTCTCTTGCGTCGTCAGATTTATCCATATGTCTGCTCTTCTCTTTCTCCCACATATTGATATTTGTGAACGTTTTATGAGACGTGCTGCAAGTGTATTATAGCTTATGTCCTGCCGGTTCGTATGTATGCATCTAACTACACACTACAGAACTATGGTGTAAACACACCGGATATCCGCGCTGAGAAACTCCTCTAGCGGCCGCGTGTCATGATTAACGTCGGTATGTTTACATCCTAACACATAGCATCTAGCGTCGTTTGTAAGCTCTTGCAGTAGCTGTGGTCTACTAAAAGACTCAAAGGCATCAGGGCTGAAGTGGAGAGAACACAGAAGCGGGTTTTTATGAAGTTTTATTCGTCCGCAGGCATCTTCCCATGCTTTTCTCCTCCTATTATCGTCTTACGTCGCTTCTCTTGTTGCCCTTCGACTGAAAATTACCTCACAATGTGGTGCATCAGTATTTTATTTTCTGAGTTGTGTTGCGGTAAAAAGCCAAAGACTATAGTAATAAGCGCCAGTGGCTCACGAGTGCAACCATTGGACGTCATCGACGCAGAATGCACTGTGCACGTGAAATAACAGCGCCCCCTATAGTCTAAAAACAATGCACATTTTTTAAAATAACATACATTTTCATGGGTTTTCGACTACATATTTACATAAGAGACATCATTTACGTTATATTAAGCCATACATGTCTTAATACCCAGGGATCCCTTTAAAGGGGGGTACAATGCTGTTTCATGCATTCAGAGTTGTTTACACTGGTAAAGAGTTGGATTCTCATGCTAAGCATGGACAAAGTTTAAAAAAAATGTGGACGTATAACAGAGTATTTCTGTGCCAAGAATCTCACTTCCGGATTCGTACAAGTTTCGGAGAGTTTTTTTCGATCGTTGTTCTTGATGACGGTGGAACTCCTTATATGGGCATTTCTCCCGGAAGAACACGCCCCTGCACGCATCGACCGGAGCGAGAGCAGCCAATCAACACGCTTCAATCGGCAGCGCTGCACGGGACTCGCTCGGGAAGAACGTCTCTAAAGAAGAGTGTTTTTGGTTGTGAGGGAAAGATAACCTTGTTCAGCTTCACAAAACAACCCAGCGTTACGTGAACAGTGGATATAGTTTATTTTTCCGGGGCAGCGATGGAGTTTCTCAAGTGTTTTGTTGACGAAAGTTGTATAAACGAGGCCCAATTCGACGCTGGATTTGCACATCGTTTAATACTGAAAGATGGAGCGGTCCCAGCTATAAAAGATCCCGCTCATGATTCAGAACTGCAGATGGTGAGTGAAACGGCATCAAATGTCTGTGTTTTGTTGGCGATCGGAGCAAGTGCTCGTCACTCTTTAGCTCCGCCCACAACACGCCTTCACTCTTTAGCTCCGCCCACATGGCACACCTTCACTCTTTAGCTCCGCCCACATGGCACACCTTCACTCTTTAGCTCCGCCCACACGGCACGCCTTCACTCTTTAGCTCCGCCCACACCACGCCTTCACTCTTTAGCTCCGCCCACGACACGCCTTCACTCTTTAGCTCCGCCCACACCACGCCTTCACTCTTTAGCTCTGCCCACACACCTTCACTCTTTAGCTCCACCCACGACACGCCTTCACTCTTTAGCTCCGCCCACGACACGCCTTCACTCTTTAGCTCCGCCCACACCACGCCTTCACTCTTTAGCTCCGCCCACACGGCACGCTTCCAGGAGCTCGGCTTTTTTCGGAGAGGATCGTAAATCTGTATCTTTCTTTTATAAATATGATAAAACTAGACTTTTTGGAGATATGAAGGATGCAGTACTACTCTATAGGTACTCAAGATTAACATGAGATTGGGTGAAACGATGTGCGTTAGGTCCCCTTTAACAATGTCCAGCACAGCCGGTCTCTCTTACTGTGTGCCGGGACGTTGAGGAGCTCGGAGAGGTCAGGGAAGCAGCGGTCCTCCTGCAGATGTCTGTCAATCAAGCGGCTGGAGATCTCCAGAGCCTCCTGAAGAGCTGCTGCTGGACTGCTGGAGCCCAGACTGGACGGCATGATCACTGGAGACTACAAACCACCTGCAGAGAGAAGGACAGCAATATACTATTAGGAAAAAAAAAAAAATATATATATTTATAATTTGTGTTAGTAAAAAATTTTTTTTTTTTTTTATAATTAGATTTCATATATACATATATATATTTTTTTAGATTTCATTGTGTGTGTGTGTGTATATATATATATATGAAATCTAATTATAAAAAAATATATATATAGATATACACATATATATATAAAATCAAATTATATTAATATTTATATAATTAGATTTTATTATACATACATTTTTATATATTATACAAATGTTTAATAAAATCAAATTATATTAATATTAATATAATTTGATTTTATTATACATGTGTGTGTGTGTATATATGCATGTATAAAATCTAGTTATATAAATATTAATATAATTTGATTTTATTATACATTTATACACACACACATATATAATAAAATCAAATTATATAAATATTAATATAATTTGATTTTATTAAACATTTATACACACACATACATATAAAATCTAATTATATTAATATTTATATAATTTGATTTTATTATACATTTATACAAACACACATATATACATATATATAATAAAATAAAATTATATTAATATTTATATAATTTGATTTTATTATACATTTATACACACACACACACATATATATAATAAAATCAAATTATATTAATATTTATATAATTAGATTTTATTATACATACACACACACACACACACATATATATAATAAAATCAAATTATATTAATATTTATATAATTTGATTTTATTATACATACATATATATATACACACACACACACACATATACATATATATTAATATAATTAGATTTTATATATTTATATAATTTGATTTTATTATACATTTATACACACACACACACATATATATAATAAAATAAAATTATATTAATATTTATATAATTAGATTTTATTATACATACACACACACACATATATATATATATATATAATACAAAAAAATTATACTAATACCTTTATACTTACACTAATACATACATTAACGCTCTTTCGGCACTTTTAAGATA
>CM041812.1:30940093-30970093 GCA_023376895.1 Aspiorhynchus laticeps
ATATATACAGTTGTGTTGAAAATAATAGCAGTGCGTTTAAAAAAGTGAGTAAAGCTAAAAATCCTTATAATAACTTTTACTTCAATACACACAAATGCATTGGGAACCCTGCACATTCTATTCTAAATCAAAACATGAAGAAAAATGTAGCAAATTTGTTATTACTTTACAGAAAGTGAAGAAAAAGGCATATTAGGCTGTTCAAAAAAATAGCAGTGTCTGCATTTTTCTTTCCAAAGTCAAACATTTACCGTATAAACAGAAAAGTGCTTGAAGATTTAGGTTTGTAGTGAATGACTGAACTAACACGGTTTCTGAGAACTCTTCACATCTGTGTTCATGAGTCTGTATTCCAGCTCAGGACGACTGCACTACACACCTCTATTCCTCTGCATTTCTTGGTTTTGCCTCAGAAACAGCATTTTTGATCAAGATCTGGAGATCGTGCTCTCGCTCCATAACATTAATCTTGTTGATCTGGAACCAAGATGCTGCTTGCAGTGTTGCCAACTACTTTTCAGGGGAAGTTGCTAAAGTAAGGTCGATTTGCATTTACATTTATGCATTTAGCAGACGCTTTTATCCAAAGCGACTTACAGTGCATTCAGGCTATACGTGTTTTTATCACTATGTGTGTTCCCTGGGAATCGAACCCACAACCTTTAACGCAATGCTCTACCACTGAGCCACAGGAACACTGATTTGTTGCTAAATGACGTTGTGAATACAGTGTACGATGACATCATTACGACGCAAAATTGTGTCACTAGGCCTGTGTCATCAAATATATTTTATATATGTTAATTTAGATTTGTTTGTAGAATATTATATTGTAATAAAATAGAACTATTTTTAAATACAACATTGAATTATTAAACACTTACACATTTTTGAACAATTACAAGTTGTTGTTTTTTTTAATTAGCTAGTAAAACTACACATTCTGAACATTTATAGTTTTAAGCAGTGTATTAGCCGTTAGTTAGTACGCTACACTAAGAAAAGTCTGTAAAAATAGAGCATGATTTACTATTTTAATGTGAAGGAATTGATTTTTCACAAGTTTTTTTACCTGGATTTTAAATTACACGCATTGTATTTTTGGGTTAAAATCGATAATGAAAAATGGATAACGGTTAATGTCCAAGAAAATTACTAGTACTTTTTTACTAGATATTTACTGATTTACTGATCAACAATCGCAGATACAAGCTACTAACAATAATGTGTGTACTGCGAGGCATCTTTGGTTATCTCTTGTGTAATTTGGATGGTAAATGTGTGCCTTTTTATCGTTTGAGTCACTTATCAAAAGTTGCCAAATAAATATTAAAAATAGCTAAATTTGTTGCTAGGTGCTTTTGGAAGAAGTAGTTGCTAGGGTAGTCTGAAAAGTTGCTAAATTTGCTAAAGTTGGCACACACTGGCTGCTTGTTTACTGGTGTGTTTGGGGTCGTTGTCTTGTTGAAACACCCATTACCTCTTCAGCATAACCTCTTTAAGTATGTTAATGTACTCAAACTGATCCATGATCCCAGGAATGTGATAAATAGGCCCGAGACGTAGTATGAGAAAGCATCCCCACATCATAATGCTTGCGCAGCATGCTTCAGTGTCTTCAGTGTACTGTGGCTTGAGTTCAGTGTTTGGGGGTCGTCTCACAAACTGTCTGCGGCCCTTAGACCCAAAAAGAACAATCTTGCTTCAACCGTCCACTAAATATTGCACCATTTCTCAGTCAATAGCTGCGTTTCCATCCACCTATTTTTATGCACATTTTGGAATATCGCATAAAAAAAACGCTGGATGGAAACAACAAGATGCGCATAAATTCTAAAAATGCACATTAAAAACGTGTGCGCACATTTGAGTAGGATACATTTTTTATCCGGTAAGAAAAATGCATATAAACTACGATGGAAACACATTTACTGAATTAATTCCTCCATGCGCATTGAAAAAGTCATGTGAGTTTGTGCTATGAGACGGGATAACTTGATCTCGTTCACAGCATCTATATGTTGTTATGGTCGTTCTGAAAAACCTGAGAAAAGTCTGTCGTCAGAGTATTTCTGTATAATTGTCTTAAACGACTGCGTTCCCAAACAGCAGCATCCACCTCCAAAAGCAATGACTGCATTTATTGTGTTTCGTCTGCTCGCTCTGAGGCGCAAGTAATTTACACTATATTGCCAAAAGTATTGGCACCCCTTCTAATGAACAGCTTTGACTACTTTAGTAATTTCTATGAGTACAAATCTTAATGTTAAAGCATATAATGATATTCTAGGAAATTGTGTGCTTCTAATATTATAGCAACAGTTTGGACTCTTTTCTATTCTAACATGACAATGTCTCTGTGTATAAGACAAGGTTCAAAAAGAAAATGATTGATTGAGTCAGTGTGGAAGAACTTGACTGGTCTGCATAAAACCAAGTCCTAATCCCAGTTTAACACCTCTGGTGTGACTGTAAATGCACAAAAACTCATCACCAAACACCAATGACTTGTACATATGGGTTCAGTCATTTTAGACACTAACAAAACTGTTGCAACAGATGAAATACAATTTTTAAATACATGAATTATGTTACCATAGATTTGGAAGTGCATCTGTTCTAAAGAAGGGGGTGCCAATACTTTTGTCTATATAGTGTATGTACAAGTCATTGGTGTTTGGTGATGAGTTTTTGTGCATTTACAGTCACACCAGAGGTGTTAAACTGGGATTAGGACTTGGTTTTATGCAGACCAGTCAAGTTCTTCCACACTGACTCAATCAATCATTTTCTTTTTGAACCTTGTCTTATACACAGAGACATTGTCATGTTAGAATAGAAAAGAGTCCAAACTGTTGCTATAATATTAGAAGCACAAAATTTCCTAGAATATCATTATATGCTTTAACATTAAGATTTGTACTCATAGAAATTACTCATTGTTCATTAGAAGGGGTGCCAATACTTTTGGCAATATAGTGTATGTCATATATGAAAATGATTATATTCAGTGGCTTCTCCTATATTCTTAGTGATATTTAGTGCCACAGTTTACCAGGAAGTGACTCGTTGGATGGAAACGGTGCTTTATTTGCATATGTTTTATGCGATATTCCAGTTTTGCGCATAAGTTAAATTCGATTCTTTGGATGGAAACATAGCTAATGTGTTCTTTGGCAGATTGTAACCTCTTCATTTTTTCAACAGTGGGGCTTTACAGGGGCTTCTTCACACAGGTGTCTTCTAATAGTTACAGTACTTTCGTTGATCACCCTGGAGTCTGATTCTTCGATCCATTCGAATGGTACTTTTCCATTTTCTTCCACATCTTTCTGGTTTCGGTTGCCATTTTAAAGCATTTGATATCATTTTAGCTGAGCATTTTCTGCCCTTCTTTATATGTTTTCCCCTCTCTAATCAACTTTTTAATCAAAGTACGCTATTCTTTTGAACAATATCTGGAACGACCCGTTTACTCAGATTTACAGAACAACATTTGCTGGCTTCGTCCTTAAATAAGAGCCACTTGTTTGACAACAGTTCTTTCACAGAATGATTTTCCTCTCTAATTAAACTCAACACTGCTATTATTTTGAACAATTAATGATTCAATTACACAATCAACAGCATGCATGGTTTTCTATTACTCTACCACACCTACTAGTAAAATATTTGCCATGTAGAAATATCATTTCTACTAAAAACAGTGATTGATCTGGTTAGTGATGTTGGACTGCTATTATTTTGAACACTACTGTATATACTGTATATATATATATATATATATATATATGTGTGTGTGTGACCCTCTCTGTGAAATCCAGGCTAAAGTCTCAAAATCTACTTATGAGATAACAAGCATTAAAGTTTGATTTCAACTATTAATTTCACTATAATTTCAATCTTTGACATGGCCTTACTCAGTTAATATTAAACATAGAAAGGTTGCATTTTCACAGAATGTTATTTACCTCATGAAGGATGAGTTTATGTAGAAAACAGTAAATCACAAAAAAATGACTTTAGCTGGGTTTTCACAGAGAGGGTCACACACATATATATATATTTTTTTACAATATTTGAAAAAACATCAATAAAATGTATTATTATAATTTGTATTTGTTATTAATTATGATGAATAAATTATTTATTTTATAATTAATATGCAGAATACATTAATTCTAAAATAAAAGTGCAGATATTTTTTTTTTTTTTAATATTTGAAAAAACATCAATAAAATGTATTATTATTATTATTATTATTATTTGTATTTGTTATTAATTATAATGAATAAATTATGTATTTTATAATTAATATGCAGAATACATATTAATTCTAAAATAAAAGTGCAGATTTATTTTTACAATATTTGAAAAAACATCAATAAAATGTATTATTATTAATTTGTATTTGTTATTAATTATGATGAATAAATTATTTATTTTATAATTAATATGCAGAATACATTAATTCTAAAATAAATGTGCAGATTGTTTTAATTATTTTTTTTTTACAATATCTGAAAAAACATCAATAAAATGTATTATTATTATAATTTGTATTTGTTATTATGATGAATAAATTATTTATTTTATAATTAATATGCAGAATACATTAATTCTAAAATAAAAGTGCAGATTTTTTTTACAATATTTGAAAAAACATCAATAAAATGTATTATTATTATATTATTATTATAATTTGTTTTGTTATTAATTATAATGAATAAATTATTTATTTTATAATTAATATGCAGAATACATTAATTCTAAAATAAAAGTGCAGATTTTTTTTTACAATATTTGAAAAAACATCAATAAAATGTATTATTATTATATTATTATTATAATTTGTATTTGTTATTAATTATAATGAATACATTATTTATTTTATAATTAATATGCAGAATACATATTAATTCTAAAATAAAAGTGCAGATTTCTTTTTTACAATATTTGAAAAAACATCAATAAAATGTATTATTATTAATTTGTATTTGTTATTAATTATGATGAATACATTATTTATTTTATAATTAATATGCAGAATACATATTAATTCTAAAATAAATGTGCAGATTGTTTTAATTTTTTTTTTTCAATATCTGAAAAAACATCAATAAAATGTATTATTATTATATTATTATTATAATTTGTATTTGTTATTAATTATAATGAATACATTATTTATTTTATAATTAATATGCAGAATACATATTAATTCTAAAATAAAAGTGCAGTTTTTTTTCAATATTTGAAAAAACATCAATAAAATGTATTATTATTATATTATTATTATAATTTGTATTTGTTATTAATTATAATGAATAAATTATGTATTTTATAATTAATATGCAGAATACATATTAATTCTAAAATAAAAGTGCAGATTTATTTTTACAATATTTGAAAAAACATCAATAAAATGTATTATTATTAATTTGTATTTGTTATTAATTATGATGAATAAATTATTTATTTTATAATTAATATGCAGAATACATTAATTCTAAAATAAATGTGCAGATTGTTTTAATTATTTTTTTTTACAATATCTGAAAAAACATCAATAAAATGTATTATTATTATAATTTGTATTTGTTATTATGATGAATAAATTATTTTTTTTATAATTAATATGCAGAATACATTAATTCTAAAATAAAAGTGCAGATTTTTTTTTACAATATTTGAAAAAACATCAATAAAATGTATTATTATTTATAATTTGTATTTGTTATTAATTATAATGAATACATTATTTATTTTATAATTAATATGCAGAATACATTAATTCTAAAATAAAAGTGCAGTTTTTTTTTCAATATCTGAAAAAAACCAAAAAATGTATTATTATTATATTATTGTTATAATTTGTATTTGTTATTAATTATAATGAATACATTTATTTTATAATTAATATGCAGAATACATTAATTCTAAAATAAAAGTGCAGTTTTTTTTTCAATATCTGAAAAAAACATCAATAAAATGTATTATTATTATATTATTGTTATAATTTGTATTTGTTATTAATTATAATGAATACATTATTTATTTTATAATTAATATGCAGAATACATTAATTCTAAAATAAAAGTGCAAATTTAGCACGCCGATGCAGGACCTATCAGCTTCCCAAAAGTACTGCGTTCCCATAATAAGACTAAAGAATGATCAAAACATCTACAGATGCTCAGACTGAAGGTTTCTTCACATTATGTGCAGAAGTGTTAAGTTACATGGGGAAGAAGGAGGTCAGGCCAGTAACAGCAGCGAGAGGTTTCCTGAAGTTACGTATGTCCCACGTCTTCAGAGTGTCGTCTCCTGAAAACAGACAGATGAGCGATCGAATCAAAGCTGAATCAGCGTCATCGTGTGTGTGTGTGTGTGTGATTCCTTACACACTCAGATCACTTACACACCAGACACAAGACCAGTATCTGCACACAAGTCTGCTTTGTGCTCGCGTCCAGCATATTACAACGCATTCCATATATTAAAACCCACACATTCAGCTGTCAAGGTCAATGCAGAAAGCGGTGAATAAAATATGAATCATTTTACATCAAATTAAGAGTATATTTCACTGTATAGGCAGTGTGCTGGAAAGTTAAAAATCATATATGAAAAACATTGTTACTTTTTTTTTTTACACATGGAATTTTTAAGATATTAAAAAAATGCATTTAAAAAAAATGTATTAATCATACGTATTATTGAACATTATTTAAATGATAAAAACAAACAATTTTCCTTAATTTAATCTAGATTGAAACCTTGTATAACAGACACTTCTCGTGTTTATTGCTATTATATGATAAATCATTTGTTGTATTCATCAATTGTAAGTCGCTTTGGATAAAAGTGTCTGCCAAATTAATAAATGTAAATTAAAAAAAAAATTTATATTTGTAATATAGAAAACATAAAAATGTAAATGTTTGTTTATATATAATTTAAAAACCAATGTATTATTTTTATATATTGTTATTTAAACATAAATATTTTAAAAGTATATTTATGTCTTTATTTTTGTACAATATATAAATATAAAAGTAACAGCATGCATATATATATATATATATATATATATATATATATATATATATATATATATATATATATATATATTATATTATATTATATAATTTATATATATCACATTTAAAAAGTGTTTTATATATTATCTATTCACGATTATTTACTATTTACATTTTATTTATTTTTTATGTAATATTTAATAATAAACATTACTTTTTAAACACATTCTATCTATCTATCCACTTTTTATATATAGACATTTTTTATGTATTTATAATTTAGAAAACAAAAATGTGTGTGTTGTGTGTATAT
This sequence comes from Aspiorhynchus laticeps, assembly GCA_023376895.1. Lineage (NCBI taxonomy): Eukaryota > Metazoa > Chordata > Actinopteri > Cypriniformes > Cyprinidae > Aspiorhynchus > Aspiorhynchus laticeps. Next base: position 30,947,450 of record CM041812.1, read on the forward strand.
ATATATAAACATAAAATACAATGTATTTTTTTAATGAATTTATATTTATACATATTTATAATATAGAGAAAACAAAAATAAAAATGTGTGTGTTTGTGTGTATGTATTATATATATATATAAATAATCAAATTTATTTTTTTATATTTATTTATATAAATTTATATATAAATAAAAATGTAAAATATATTAATGCATTTATTTTATATAATATATAAAATATAAAAATAAAAACATTATATATATAAATAAAAATTTTAAATATATATATGCATTTATTTTATATAATATATAAAATATAAAAATAAAAACATATTATATATATATATTTTTCTTTTTTTTTTTTACTGTCACATTTAGCCAGTCCTAATATTCAATTATTCCTAATCCAGACAGAAATGAGCGGGGTCTGACCTCCTCGTGATGCGAGGGTGACTCCGTCGTAAGAGAAAGTGAGGCAGGTCGTGTCGGATCCGGCGGCGTGAGCCTGGCGGCAGTGGAACTTAGTGTGAACCTGAAAAACATAAAAGCACACATAAGAGACGGAGGAGCAGCTTTCAACACGTCTGGATGAGCAGAGGCGAGACCTGCGCTCCATTAACACTCTCACAAAACGGCCCAAACACTTTCCATCTGCAAAACCACTGCATTCTGGGAAACCTCGCTCAGAGCCATCAACACAAGGATCGAGGAGGAGTATATAAGCCAAAAACACTATTTAATCACACCAGCGGGTAACTTTCAGCACTTCTTCTGAAGAGAGACCCTCCTGTCTGTTCAATTACTGGAGCACCGAGTCTTCAGCCTCAACAGCTCGTTACATAACAGAGAGTGACGAGACCTGAATGATTTCTCTGAGGATCTACTGCAGGCTGAACAGAGCTCAATGAAGAGATCCAACACTAATATACATCAAACACAGCTGGTTCTGTGAGGTTTTGACACTTTTATTAGCAGAATAGTTGAGCTGAGAATAGAATAGAATAGAAAATTGAAAAAAATGAAATGAAGTAAATTAAATAAATATTAAACAAAATCATAAATTAAAATAAAACAATAAAATGAAAAAGAGAAATTAAATTTTAAATTAAAATATATAAAAAAAAATGAAATTGAAATTAAATATATTGAAATAAAAAATAAAATAAATGAAAAAAGACAAGTTAAATAAATACATGAAATAATTAAAATAAATAAAATTAAATAAACCGGAGTAAAAAAAATAATTGAATTAGCAGATGAAATAAAACCACAAATTAAAATAAATATATAAAATAAATTAAATTATTAAATAGTTTGAAATAAAAATAAATAAAATTAAATAAAGAGGTGAAACAAAACTATAAATTAAATAAAAATAAATAAATAAAATAAAATAAATGAAAACAAAACTAATTAAATAAACAGGTAAAATAAAATTATAAATGAAAATAAAAAAGTAATTCAGTAAAAACAAACAAACACACAATTATGCTTTCAATGGAGAAATTACAATGAGTTAAAAATAATTCTGTTTATGATTTTTATTTAAATATGATTTGGTGTATTAGATACATCTATTTCATAATCCCTGTATGATCTATAAGCAGCAGCTGCTGTACACTAGTGAGTGATAGCTGGTCCGTGTGTGTGTGTGTGTGTGTGTGTGTGTGTGTGTGTGTGTGAGTGTGTGTGTAAGTGTGAGTGTGAGTGTGAGTGTGTGTGTTTGTGTGTGAGTGTGTGTGTGAGTGTGTGTGTGTGAGTGTGTGTGTGTGAGAGTGTGAGTGTGAGTGTGTGTGTGAGTGTGTGTGTGTGTGAGAGTGTGAGTGTGTGTGTGTGCACCAGTGAGAGGAAGAACTTCACCATACTGTAGTGTTTGTGGCGTTTCTTAAAGAAGGAGAGCACGTCTGAATTAGGGTTGTGACGGTGAGGAAATTTTCCCACCGGTTAATCGACGTGTGACAACACCGATAATACCGGTATCACCGTGGTGGGGGGTCGTTTGAGTTTTCCCTCTTCTCCTAGCTTTCCTTCGGTTTTAAATAGCCTGTAAGCGCCATGCACCTGTTACTTTCACTTTTAAATTCACGGCAATTCGGCGTCAAGCAGTTGTTTGTTTTTAGTTCGTTTGAGTTTTCCCACTTTTCCTCACGTTCCTTTGCTTAAATAGCTTATAAAAGCCCCGTGCGCGTTTTACTTTCATTTTTAAATTAGTGGCAATTCTGCATCAATTGCTTGAATTCAATTCAAGCAACAACAAAATACAACGTAGAACAAATAACTTTTATTAACAAAACGAATAAAAATACACCATGCTATATGCCTAATATAAAATAACAAATAACTTATAAAGTTTAAATAGGTATACAAAACTAAAAATCAGTAAGAATGGGAACAGATAATTTGAAATGTAGAACATTTATTAGCAAAACGAATAAGAAAGTTTGGAGGCACGGACGGCATACGCCTTTATGTAAAATAATGGGGGGAAATATGCACAGTTTAAATAAAATAAAAATCAGCATACTGTGGAACCAAATAAATGAGAAACGAATGTTTTAAAAAACTTCCATTATCACTTAGATCAGTGGTTCTAACGAATCCAGATGCGCTCCACCATGCTGAATGTTACAGTCTATGTGCTGAACACAATTAAAAAATAACTTTCAGTTTTACAGTTCATTTTAGTTTTTACATTAAAAAAATTACTAAACAAATATAAGCTATAATGTTATGTAAAATAATTTAGTTTTTCATATATTATTTTCAGACATGAGCAGATCGTAATTAATGTTACGCATTTAACGAACACTTACAAGCGGCACTTTGGCAGAATTCAATTCAAATAGTCATCAGCAGCCATTCTGTAAAACTGAGCATCAGAATGAACAAATTTGTTAAGGGAGAAAACGAAATGTGGTAAATGCCAGCGAAGGAACGCATTCAAACAAGAATAGCATCAGCATCAGCAGTGAAGAGAGTGCTGGACTCTCGGTTCGCCCCGCGCCACTCACTTGAAGATGTTCAGGGAAAAAGAAACACCCAGCAATCATCCTTAATTACAGACATGTGGCAAAACATCTCTAGAGAGAACCTCAGATTATTAAACTCGAAAATGCTTTCCATATTTGGATCAACATAGGCTTCATTTGTGAACGCACACTTTCTGCAGTGTCGCGAGTCAAGTCACGCTTCCGTGCGCGTCTTACAGACTGCAACGTCATTGTGCTGTTACTCCTTTCCAGCAGAATTTCACAAAATTGTCAGCTCCCGACAGCATCAGTGTTTTTATTAATGGTGAGTAGAATTATTTATTTATTTACTTATTTATTTCAATAAATGTAATCATTTAGATATCAGAATATTTAGGCTATAAATAATATTATAAATCTGGTTGGTTTGTATTGATGACGTAATATGTAAATGACATGCGTGCAGCTAGTGATACTTGCGCTTGGACCATAGTGCGGCCGGTGGAAAAAAGGTTGAGAACCACTGACTTAGATTAATGGCAGAAGTCAACAGGCTTTTCAAAATCCAAAATATTTTTAAAACAGGCACTTTTACATTTCGTTTTGAAACTCTTCCGCTATCGTCGTGTCTGTCTCACCTCACTCTTCTCCTCAGTCAGCTCGACTCACTCTCCTCACGTGATAAATGAAATCTGATCTGAGATGCGCGACTGTTGTTCGTTCGGTGTGCTGCATTCAGCAGCCGCGTTCAGTTTTAATTGTAGTGTCCTCTAACTGAACTAAATTATTTTTATTACTATAAAAAAAATCAAAATGACGGTGTGGGACGGTGCAAGTGACGTAAACGGTGTTGCAGCTTAACACCGGTATCACCGCCAACACCGTCTATCGCGGCAAGCCTAGTCTGAATCTGACATTAAGAGCTCCATTAAGAGTATGAGTGCCCTCAAAGTCACACGGCCAAAGCAATAAAACACACGATGGCCAAATATGATAACCACGATCAAAGTGTATGATTTATCTAATAAAACAACCTCAGTCAAACTGTCTGGCTGAACAGATCGAACAGATGAGGACATCTGACATCCAGAAACCGTCTGGTTCTGTGTTATTTTAGTATCATTGACATACTAAAAATGTTTTTTGTTAATATTTTGAATTAGATTTTATTTTTATATTTTCTTTAGGTAAGGTTTTAGTAATTTTGATGTGTGCCTTTTTATTAGTTTTGTTTTTTTAATATTTTTTAATATAATGGAGATCAGACCAAAAATTAAATAAATAGAAGGAAATATATTCATTTAAAAAAATATATAATTATATTTTTAATATAGTTGAGAGCAGATTGGAAAAAATAAAACAAACTATAAAATAAAATAAAAAAATTATAATGCGTTTGTGTTAAAATTACAAATGAGTTGCTTCTTGCGTCAGACCAAGGCTGCTAGTTTTACTTGATCTTAGTGCTGCGTTCGACACTATAGATCATGACATACTCATAGATCGATTACAAAACTATACTGGTATTCAAGAGCAGGCTTTAATCTGGTTTAGATCCTACCTTTCCGATCGCTACCACTTTGTCTATTTAAACGGGAATCATCTCAATTAAATCCAGTAAAGTATGGCGTGCCACAAGGATCTGTCCTAGGTCCTCTGCTATTTCAATATACAGTACATGTTTCCCCTTGGTAGTATTATTAGAAAATACAGGATTAGTTTCAATTGCTATGCTGATGATACTCAACTCTATATTTCTACAAAACCAGATTAAACTTCTAAATTATCTAAGCTAACAGAGTGTGTTAAAAATATAAAAGACTGCATAACCAATCATTTTCGCCTATTAAATTCAGATAAGACAGAGATATTACTTATTGAACCCAAAAACAGTACACAGAATCTCTTGGATTACAATTTGCATCATGTACTGTTACGTCCTCTACAGTCAAAAATGTGCGTGTTATATTAGTTTATATATTATATTAGTATCTCATAACCTTGTACTTCAGTTACATCTGATCAAATGCACATTTTCATTCTTTTGCTTGGGTTGAACACATCATTTTTTGATTGCAATATATAATCATTACTGTTAGTGTTCACCGTCTGTTTGATTACATGACATTAACTGCGTGATTTTTACTGTACATTTCTACCATATGGACATCAACTCGAGATAGTCACCACTGATAAGCTAATTACTAAATATAATGTAGAAACATTCATTTTCTGTAATTTGCATCGTGAAAAGCGCTATACAAATAACCTTGAATTGAATTTGGATTGACATCATGGTAAATAATGAACATGCATCACTTGTGATTCTCCTTTTTTTGTAGCCAAAACTTCACGGTTTGAGTCCTTACAGAAAGTGACTCGCAAAAACAAACCCACCATGAGAAGTTTTCACTGGAGCCGTGACAACTAGCCCCGCTCAATTAAAATAAATGAAGAGTGATGGAAACCGAAGCCGGTTTACGGCTGGAGAGGGAAAACACGAGCTGAGGACGGGAAGAAACGAGTGAGAGACGGAGGAGAAAACGAGCTCCAGAAATAGCTGATGGACGGGACGTTTAACAGAAGTCGTGGCACTGGAACGGCCAGATAACGAGCGACAGTCCTCACCGCCAAACCAATTTACTGCTGCATAATTGGTGTCTTTATCAGAGTTTCTCCACCTGCTCGTGTGCCGCTCTGCTGATTAACCCACGGCCAAATCAGCTTCATTAATTCACACGAGTTCTTCCACTAGAAACGAAGGACGCCTGTCAAGCGTCTTTGTGTTTCTCCACAACGCATGTTATTAACTATCTCTGCTCTTACAGTGTACGATTCATCAGTGTATGTTACTGTGAAGGAAATAGGATGTTTTCATAATTTCAAAAAAAATTAATAAATGAAATTTAATTTATTTAAAAAAATTCATTATGTATTAAATACATTTGTATGCATTCAAATAATCTAATTGAATTAAAATGCTAAAAAATGTAATGATTTTTTTTCCCTTAACAACTTTTGGTTTTACAGAAAAACTTGTTCTTGAAGTTTCTGGAATAACCAAATTAACTGCGGTTGATTAATCTCATGTATTTATAAATTTGCGTTTATAAAAGTATTTGAAAACAAACATCAAATTAAAAATTAAATTATATTTTTTTAGGTATTAAAATAATTAATTTAATGAAAAAATGTAAAATAATAAATAAATAAAAATAAATGCCCCCCCCCCCCCCCCCGCCTAAAAAAAAAATGTTTAACCATGAGTTAAAGATGATGAGAATAAATAATGACCTTTGAGCTCATTTACAAAACCATTTCATGAGAGTTTTAATATGAATCATCAGCCTAATATTTCATAATCCAATCTAATCCTGATGGACGGAAACTGTAATCACATTACAGAAGTTATGACTGTAACTCGGAAATCTCATCTCTGCTGGGATGAGTCCTGCGCTCCGTCTCCGTCAGATCCACGCATGAGGGAACGCAGAAAACCACCGGATTATTACTGACAACACGCATTGAGGGTCCGGCTCGGGTTTCCATCCAGAGACGTCCATCATCTGCGGCCTGTCATCGCCAGCAGCGGGATCAACGTCACACGCTGAGGTTTCACTGGAGGACGGAGAAAACGCCTAACTGAAGCCAAATGTGAGGGAAGCAGAGTTCAGATCCACCTGCCATCTTTAAAGGAACACTTCACTTTTTTGGAAATAGGCTCATTTAATGGATTCAAACACGGTAAAACTCAACAGTTTAACTCTTGGGGAGATATAAAATGAGCCTATTTCCAAAAAAAGCGGAGTGTTCCTTTAACTTCACCTACAGTTGAGCTCAAAAGTTTACATCCCTCTTTCAGAATCTGCAAAATGTTAATTATTTTACCAAAATAAGAGGGATCATACAGAATGCATGTTATTGTTTATTTAGTACTGACCTGAATTATATATTTCACATAAAAGATGTTTACATATAGTCCACAAGAGATAATAGTTTAAATTAAAAAAATGAGCCCGTTCAAAAGTTTACACACCCTTGATTCTTAACACTGTTGTTCGCTGAATGATCCACAGCTGTGTGTTTGTTTTATTTAATGATAGTTTTGTTTGTCCTGAACAGTTAAACTTTCTGCTGTTCTTCAGAAAAATCCTTCAGGTGCACTTAAATGAAAACGCAATATGGACTAATGTTTGAATATTAAACCGTTGAATATACTATTCAAATATGAATCCTGCATGTTCTGTGTTTCTATATTGACAATATATAGAAAATATATTGTTACATCTTATACAAACAGAAACTTAAAGGTCTTCACAGCAACCCGTCAAAATAAAAGCTTGGTTTAACTTTAAGAAACTGTGACAGAAATATATTAATTAATGTATTGACAGTACTACTACTAATAGCTAATTTTTTATTAAAACATAAAATCTATTTACCATCTATTTATCAAAATCTATTTACCAGAAAGAAGTAAATACACAACAGTATTTCTGAAAAAAAAAAAAAATTAAATAATTTATATTTTTTTTATAAAAATCTATTAATTGGAGATGCTTTTGATTCCTAAAATTGATTGAAACCATTAAAATGGAATCCAGAAAATTAATGGAAAACAGAATTTGGTTAAACAAATAAAACTGAATAAAATATATATTTCATATTCCATATCTCATCTTCAGTTGGTTCAAAACGCAGCTGCTAGACTGCTTGAAGAGAAGCAAAAGACCGTATAACTCTTATTTTAATGTGCCCTGCACTGGCTCCCTGTCAAATATAGCATTGATTTCAAAATCTTATTATATGTCTATAAAGCCCTCAATAATCTTGCTGATTTATTGCTTCCGTATACCCCTTCTTGAAACTCTTGTGACCTTGGCCTACTCATAGTTCCTAGAGTTTAACTAAAAAAACACTGTTCTTTGTTAGTTCATGATATGTATTGCATAATATAATGTTTAAATGCTTGTTGGTCTCTTAAACGGTTCAGAACAAGACAGAATAAAGTCTGACTATATGAGATCTGCAGCATTCAGGACACTAATAACGATAAAGAGGCAAAGCTTCATTTTCTCATGATATTCTCAACAGAAACGCCTCCCGTTTTCGTTCAAAGTGTGAACAAACTCACCCAGATGAAACCCGACGTCTCAGCAGCTGGAAGAAAAACAATCAGCTCACGAGCGACGGATATGTGCTTCGTTTCAGAGTGGCTTACATCAGCCTGCGCTTTAATCGCTTTTCTGAGATTGATGTCTCTGATTAAACGAGGATGATCTTCTGCTCGAGTGTCGATGAAGTGTTATGAATGATAATCACGCAGCAGAAACCTGTGATATGTAACAGTGCTGGGTCGTAACTGATTACATGTAATCTGGATTACATAATCAGAGTACTCGTAATTAGATTATATTACATTTTAATAATCAGATTATACCAAAAACTCATCACCAAACACCAATGACTTGTACATATGGGTTCAGTTATTTTAGACACGTCCAAAACTGTTGCAACAGAGATGAAATACAATTTTTAAATACATAAATTATGTTCCCATCGTTGTTGCCACAGATTTGGAAGAGCATCTGTTCTAAAGAAGGGGGCGCCAATACTTATGTCTATAGAGTGTATGTACAAGTCATTGGTGTTTGGTGAGTTTTTGTCTCAAGGTCTGCATTTACAGTCACACCAGAGGTGTTAAACTGGGATTAGGACTTGGTTTTATGCAGACCAGTCAAGTTCTTCCACACTGACTCAATCAATCATTTTCTTTTTGAACCTTGTCTTATACACAGAGACATTGTCATGTTAGAATAGAAAAGAGTCCAAACTGTTGCTATAATATTAGAAGCACACAATTTCCTAGAATATCATTATATGCTTTAACATTAAGATTTGTACTCATAGAAATTACTAAAGTACTTCATTAGAAGGGGTGCCAATACTTTTGGCAATATAGTGTACATCCGGCGCCAGGCGTGACGCAGGTGTTTTTTGCTAGTTTCAGCCCGACGCAGTTATCATTTTCACATCCTGCGCCACGTTGTTTAAATAGCAAATGCATTTGCGCTCATTTGGTCTGAAAACAAGGTGTGTTTAGAAATAGTCTCCGTGCACGGCCAGCCTTGTACTCTACTAGGTTCACAAAACTGTCGTCCATAAAAATGCATTGCACAAATTCGAACATTTGGGTTGTGCTGTTCTGTTGTAAACAAATCTTAACAATGATTCCTAATTGCTTTCTGAAGGCCAAATAAAGTGCTTTTGCAAACACACAGCGTCTCCCTGACACGGCTGCATCAACACTACTGCGTTACTGAAACTTCTTTGCGTGAACATTTAGGCGGCATTATGCAAATATTTTCACATCGTGATGTAGACATGTGAGGCGTTTTAGCCCGGTCTTCTCCTTTAGATAGAATAAATCCTTTGAGCTTTGTATCTCTGCAGATCGTATACATGCACAAACAGCTACATAACACACTAAAGACAAGGAAAACAAGAAATCACATCATATGACCTTTTTAAGAAGCTGTCACTCATTTCAGTTTATTGCGATCTCAGAAAAATCCGCTATAATAAATGAATCTGTCAACACGGCACAATTAATCTCTTATTTACATCACCTCTACACTGTGTTCATTATAATCAGAGGATTAGTGTCGCGAGTTTCCAGAACTCTGAACAAGAACCAGGGTGCGAACTACGGGGGGGCTCGGCTCCACTTAATAAGACATGGGCTCCCCTTAAAACGTGATTTGTGAAATTTTGGGGGGTCTCGAAAAATATCGACACTGTGTTATTTTGACGTGCAATTTCAGTTTTGTGTAATCGTGGATTATTATGTGTAAAATCATTCATTCATGCATAACGGCGATTTAAACCTAATTCACTTCAATACAGATAACTATACATGCTATTCTTGTCATGAGCATTAAGGTGTGGGGGGGGGGGCGCTGCGGTGCAAATTCCACTCATGTTTAAGTAAGTAAGTAATAAGCTACAAAAGAAATCTAAAACTAATCAAATGTGAATGAACACTGCATAGTTTTCACTGTATGTATTGATAGATTAATGCTTATTAAAGCTATAACGTTATTCAGATTAAGCGCTGTGGGTGATTTTCTCTCACATTTTGTTCTTTGATTACATTGATGAAGCGCCAGTCTGTCCCTTTAAGACAATATATTGACACACATCGGATTTTCACTCAACTGTTCTCGTCCACTTAAGACATAAACTGATACTCTCGTAGCCGGCCATTTGGACATATTTTGTGTGTATTTGATCGCTTGGACGCGCCCGAAGCTCAAAGTGTACTTGGCTTGTCTGTTTTAGAGCACACCGCGCAGGCACGCGCACACACACACACAGACAGAGACACAGACACACACAGACAGAGACACAGACACACACGCGCACACACAGACACACGCGCACACACAGACACACACAGACACAGACACACACGCACACACACAGACACGCGCATACACACACACAGACAGAGACACAGACACACACAGACACAGACACACACGCGCACACACAGACACACACAGACGCACACACAGACACGCGCACACACAGACACGCGTACACACAGACACGCACAGACACACACACACAGACACACACACAGACACACACAGACGCGCACACACAGACACAGACACACACACACACAGACAGACAGACAGACACACATACACACACAGACACACACAGACGCGCACACAGACAGACACAGACGCGCACACAGACAGACACAGACACACACACACACACAGACACAGACAGACACACACACACACACACACACACACACACACACACACAGACGCGCACACAGACAGACACAGACGCGCACACAGACAGACACAGACACAGACACACACACACACAGACAGACAGACACACACACACACACACACACACAGACGCGCACACAGACAGACACAGACACAGACGCACACAGACGCGCACACACACAGACACAGACAGACAGACACACAGACACACACACACACACGCGCACACACACACAGACACACACACAGACGCGCACACAGACACAGACACACACACACAAACGCGCACACACACACACAGACACACACACACACACACACACACACACACACACAGACGCGCACACACACACACACACTTCAGCCTGGGGAACAGCGTCTCTCGTGCGGATTGTACTTTCAACGTTTTATTATCAAACATGTCCCGCAATTTAGCAACAGTAAAGATGGCATTATACAACTGACGTTAAGTTTTGTTTAGGGAGGAACGAATGCGCGCCGCTGTGAAGGGAAGGAAGTTGTGCTAGAAGAAATGCGGCTATAATCATTACAAACCAAAATCGAAAAAAAATAAAAATAATAAAAACTTAGCTTAATATAACAGCCACAGGCCTAAAGCGTAAGCAGCTGTTTGAAGAGTTAGTTCTCTCTTCTATCATAATTAAACTGTTACATGTGCTGAAGCTCCTCCGCGTGAGCGCGATCTCGCTTCTGAATTGTGAATAGCAAAAATGCATCATAGACAAATGTTTGAATATTATTGCACATAAAAACAGCTGGCGAGATAATGTATATAAAGCAACAATAAATGTATGCGTGTTTTCTTAATTTCTCCAGCACCGACAGCAGAACCGATAACGTCAGAGCTTATCGATACTCCGGTCTTTCATAACTTAGATTTAATACCGAGTTTCGGTACCCATCCCTAGCGGTGAGTGGATTCTGACTCACTAAAGCTCCTCTGATTGGCCGCTGCGTTATAGAAATCAACAGATATGTCTTTGATTTGCTACAATGTACAACGCTGCAAAAACAGCACACATACCCATTTGATTCTGAGCTGAGCCGGCTGTCCGGTTACTTTAGTTTTGTTGTTTATGTTTATTTAGTTGCTTCTTTCCAGAGTCTTGAACTTGGTCGCATACATACGTTTTCCTTAAATCATCCTGGAAACCCATTTTTTAAGTCTCGCGACCCAGGGTTTGAAAACCACTGCTTTAGACCATGCACTTAGATCGTTAAAATAGGGCCCAAAGATTGCCTTTTTATATATATTTAATGGTGCATTTAAAACAAGTTAGGCAAAAAGTAATCAAAATACTTTACCTAACATGAGTAACCCAGATTACATTACTAACTAATCAGGAATACAATTTGTAAGCACTCTGGCTATAGGTAACTATAACAGGTTAAAGTTGGGAGGACTTTATCAGGCCGTTTGAAGAAAGTAACCAAACCCTGAGTGTTTTACAGCTGATGAAGCATGTGAGGAACGTCTGATAAGAGCTTTCCTGAAGATAGACGTGTGTTGGGTTTCAGGGTGTGCTTGTTCTTCAGGAAGATTAACAGAAGAAGTGCATCAAAGAAGCAACGAACGTCTTAATACGTCTCCAGCCATGAGTCTTCCTGAGGAAGACACGGGAATCATGCGCTCCACTCCATAAAGCTGTTTGCAATGCGTGTTATTGCCTTATAAACTGTTCTTGTGAATTACTGCAACCACATTATAACTCACATACACATAGTTACGCTTTAAAAGAGTGTAATGCATGATCTACACCCAGTTTTGTGTTTTATATCATGTGTTTTAAGGCATTATAATTTGCTGGTGTAACAACAAATATATGTGCATTATAAAGTATTAAAACTGTGGTTAGAGTTATAAATAAATGATTAATTCTTAAATAAAACATGTTCTAAAGCTAATTTAATGTCCTATATTATGTGTTTTAATGCATTAAACTCTATACTTCATAGTACTATAATGTAATATAATATGTAAAATTATATATATATATATATATATATATATATTTATATATGTACACATACACACACTGTATATACACACACACACATATATACACCCACACACACACAAACACACATATACACACACACACATATACACCCACACACACACACACAAACACACACACACATATATACACCCCCCCCACACACACACACACATATATATACACACACACACACACACACACACATATATATACACCCCACACACACACACACATATATACACCCCCCCCCACACACACACATATACACACACATATATACACACACACACACAAACACACACACACACACATATATATACACCCCCCCCCACACACACACACACATATACACACACACACAAACACACACACACACACACACATATATATACACCCCCCCCCCACACACACACACACATATACACACACACACACACACACACACACATATATACACCCCACACACACACACACATATATACCCCCCCCCACACACACACACATATATACACACACACACACACATATACACACCCCCCCACCCCCCACCCCACACACACACACATATATACACCCCCCCCCACACACACATATATACCCCCCCCCCCCACACACACACACATATATATACACACACACACACACATATATACACACCCCCCCCACCCCCCACCCCCCACACACACACATATATACACCCCCCCCCCCCCCACACACACATATATACACACACACACACACACACACACACACACAGTAGTCAACATGTAGTAGATCATCAAAGTTAATCAATAAGAACACATTTAGGTTTCAGGACAACTTTGATAAAGTTTTGATCCACTTCAAATGTTGACTAGTATATATACTGTATGTATATAATTTTACATATTGTTGTTGCATTATATATTTTATTAGACAAATTATTATATTAAACAGCACATTGAATTGATTACAGAACATGTTTTAACATATAAATAATTTTATGTTGTATTATTCTATGTGTTTTACTCCATTATACTCCATTAAAATTCATAACCATGTCCAGGTATACTATAATGCTATATAATATAGTATAGTATAATATATAATATAATATATGATAATATAGTATACTAATGCAATATAAATTGTAGTATAGCCTGTAATATATATAAAATTATTAAATCAAGGATATGATTAATAAATTAAAAGATAAGGCATTACAATATGTAAAATTGATATTTATAAGCAATTTCATATGCTGTATTATTTTTGTATTTTAATGCATTATTCTCCTTAAAAATTGTAACCATGAATAAGTAGTATAATGTAATATATTATGGATATAATATATTTTTTTTGTGATTAATCGCATCCAAAATAAAAGTTTGTTTACATAATATGTGTGTACTGTGTATATTTATTATGTACACACTCATACAGTAAATATTTTGAAAATATTTACATGTACTGTATATATTTATATAATTTCTATTATATATAAATATATTTAATATACAAACAACACATTTTTCTTAAATATATACATGTATGAGTGTGTATTTATATATACATAAATATACACAGCACATTATGTAAACAAAAACTTTTATTTTGGATGCAATTAATCGTTTGACAGCACTACATTTTTCTATTTTTTATGATATATAATATAGTATAATATAATAAATAAAAATATGCATTGCAATATATAAAATGCTATTAAAATGTCAATAAGAGCTGACGTTCATGCTGGATCTGATCTGTTCTGAAACACAAGATGATGTAAGGAGTCAGAACATCACACAGATGATAAGACACGAGTCCGACTGATGAGAGGTCACGACCCCGTAATCAATGACCAAACCGAGATGTCCAGGATCTGTCCGTCACAATATCTCCACGCAGCAGGAGATCAAGGTCTGTCTGAAACGGATCACGTCTGTCTGCATTCTCCAGGAATGAGCCACAGACGCATCTTTAACCTAGTCTCGCGTAGCCAGACGTCAGAAGATCTGGAATAGATAACCGCTTCCATTGGCCAAGTCCCGCCCACGATGCCGTTTGACTGACATGTCAAACAACCAATCATAGTGAGTTTCATTCAGCGTCACGTTTCGGGGCGTGGAAATGTCGTCACAATAACGGACCGGTGTGTGAAACCAGTGGTCGAATTGTAAAAAAAATTCAGGGGTGATGGTGTGGTTTGGGGGGGGGGGGTTCCTGTGGCTAATTTTACACAAGAGCTGATCAAATGTAAAAAATTAATTTTTTTTTTAACTTGAATGCAATGTAAGTCGCTTTGGATAAAAGCGTCTGCTAAATGCATAAATGTAAAAAAAAAATTTAATGTAAATTTTTAAAAAGGTTTCTATTTAATGAAAAATTATCCTTATTAAATTAACTATTATTTGTACTTATTTTTTTTTCTTCTGGGGCCTCAAATAGAGGAACTTTGGTCAATACTGATAATTAAACAATATTTTGCTGAATGTGTTTTTGTGCTGGTTTAGGTCTGTCATGGATAAATAAATATGACAATAAACCCGCCAGTAGGTGGCAGCAAGTCCCTGTTTTAATAAATGACTTACTGAATCATTCATATCAAACGATTCGTTCAAAACGGCAGATTCAATAGAAACGAAACAAGTGAGTATCTGAATGAACCGTTGAATCACTGACTCACTCATCCACGGAATCAAACACCATGTTGCTATGCACTGTTGTATAAAACTAATAGCACATTTGTGCTCGCGTCCTCATGCACATGTGCTTATATACAGAACATTGTTTGTGCAATGAATATAAAAACTTAAACTCATACATGGGTATTTTTGGTTGCTGGAATTATAAGGGCATTCTAACTGTGCGTTCACACCAGACGTGACTTGCGCGAATAAATCCCGCTTTTCGCGCGTAGTTGGACGCTTGAACATTTTGAATTTACTCGCTATAAAGTATGAAGTATCGTACAGCTCCGGGTGTCCAGCAATGGCTATTTTGTCCTCCATTGTTGTTTCGGATTCCCTCCGCTCGCTACGTCGTAATCACGTCACTACTAGAGCAAGCTCCTGATTGGTTAACGCGGCGCGAATATCCGCCAGTTCAGATTTTTCAACTTGCGCGGCAAATGCCCGAAACGCTCAATTCGCGCCGCCTCATCTTTGCATTGTATCACCCGCGCTTAATGCTTCATTCGCGTCTGGTGTGAATGCACCTTAACTGTATTCTAATGGACGCAGTGAATGCTTTTGAACTCTCAAGACGTGTTTTTATTATTTTCTTTTTTTTCTTTTTCTCAAAGTTGGATATCATCAGCTCTGCTATCGTCTCTCGGTCCCTCACAGTCACACACACATGTCAGGAGAATGTCTTTAAATTCTAATCAAGGAAAAATCATAGCTTCTGTTGTCTTTTTAAAGAACTTCAAAATTTGCGCTTTAACCATTTTGCGCGAAAAATGACGAAATTGCTTCTGCTTGTGCGCAGTACTGAGTTCTGATTGGCCAATCGCCGTTATTTAGTTCGTAAATGATCATAAGTAGAGAATTTTAACATTTCATGTGCATGATACGTAATACACAAAATTAATAATCCAAAGGGGATGGTAAGGGGGGATGGTGGTTTTACAGAGGGGATGCTTTTTGTCATTATTTTCGACAAAGGGGATGCCATCCCCCCTCAATTCGAGCCCTGTGTGAAACTCTCGGATGTATTTTAAAGATTCTATGCCGCGAACTTTAAATATTTCACATACTTTTGAAAATCCAGCGTTTAGTTGATCCTGATAAGCGCTCGTCGTCACAGTTGTAAACACGATGGCTTTCTTCTCTCGTGAGAGGGTTTGGCGTCACGGCATCTTTGTTTCAAGGCGGAACGTTAAAGAACGTGATACACACGTCTCCCAGAAATCCGGTTTAATTCAACCAATCAGATGACGACTTCAAAACTCCTGAAGTGTTTCCAGAAAAGTGTGCCATATGCATCAGACGTTTAGCCAGCGGTCCGTGATGTCTGAGGCTGAGACTATCTTTAACCAGCCCGGGTTCACTTTACTAGTCCTTCTGTGAGTGTTTTGGTGAAGATTTTCAACTGTAAGATGTTTTTAGAGTCTCTTCTGCTAACAAGCCTGCATTTATTGTATCCAAAGTACAGCAAAAACAGTAACGTATTTAAAAAATTAAAATAATGGTTTTCTATTTGAATATATTTTAAAATGTAATTTATTTCTGTGATTGTGTTTTTTAAAATGTTTTGAAAGAGTCTCTTCTGCTCAGCAAGGCTGCATTTATTTGATCAAGAATACAGTAAAAATTTTAAATATTATTATAATTTAAAACCGCAGTTTTCTATGTGAATATCTGTTAAACTATAATTTATTTCTGTGATCAAATCTGTATTTTCAGCATCATTACTCCAGTCTTCAGTGTCACATGATCTTCAGAAATCATAATAATATGCTGATTTGCTGCTCAAAAAACATGTATTATTATTATTATGTTGAGAACAGCAGAATTTTTTCAGGTTTCTTTGATGAATAGAAAGTTCAGAAGAACAGCGTTTATATGAAATAGAAATCTTTTGTGACATTATGAATCTCTTTATCATCTTTTGACCAATTTAAAGCATCCTTGCTAAATAAAAGAATTAATTTCAGTAACACTTTATTTTAAAGTCTCTTAACTAACTGCTTATTAGCATGCATATTACTAGAATATTAGCCATTTATTAGTAGTAATTAAGCACATATTAATGCCTTATTCTACAGCCCTAATCCCTAAACTTAACAACCTTACTAACTATTAATAAGCTTTATTCAGGGGAAAGTCATAGTTAATAGTGAATAAGTGTTCCCTATTCTAAAGTGTTACCTTAATTTCTATAATCCCCCCCCCCCCCCAAAAAAAAAAAAACAAATAATAAAAAAATCTGACTCCAAGCTTTTGAAAGGTATAGTGTATAAAAAAAGCTTTTAATTTCAGATAAATGCTGATCTTTGGATGTTTCTATTCATCAAAGAATCCTGAAAAAAATCTACTTAGCTGTTTTCAACATAATAATAATAAATGTTTGTTGAGCAGCAAATCAGCATATTATTATGATTTCTGAAGATCATGTGACACTGAAGACTGCAGTAATGATGCTGAAAATACAGCTTTGATCACAGAAATAAATTACAGTTTAACACATATTAAAATAAAAAGCAGTGCTTTTAAATAGTAAAAATATTTCAGAATATTACTGCGTTTGCTGTGTTCTGGCTCAAATAAACGCAGGCTTGGTGAGCAGAAGAGCCGTCTGACCCTCGAGGAACGGGCTGTTATTGTAAGCTGCTGGGAAAGCTGGCTAAATATTTAGTCTGACAGAAGCAGCAGTAATAAATCAGATGTTTTTGTGAATAATCATCTGTTCATGTGTTTCAATAGGCCTTCTTTGGGTAATTAGATCATTTACTTATTCCCGTCGATCATCGATGGACCAAAATAAAGAATTATGCTTTTCCATAAACACCAGACACGGATGTGTCATGTGCAGTGTTGAGTAAGTTACTCTAAAAAAGTAATTAATTACTAATTACTAATTACATCTTCAACAGTGTACTGTATAAATTACTCTCTCCAAAAAGTATTTAATTACTTATTACTTTCTAAATCCCATATCAACCTCGACAAGGATAGACATGAAACAGTTATTAAAATTCTTTCAAATAAATAATAGATAACTACATAAATTATTCTGGTCACCCTTAAGATTATAGTCTAACTATGCCTCAATATACTCCTAATTACTGCTTATTAATACTTAGTAAAGTAGTAGTTAAGGGTCGGATTAAGGATTTAGAATAAATTAATAAGTAATAATAAACAGCCAATTTAACAGTAATATTCATGCTAAGTTAATAGTGAGAATTGGACACTAAAGTGTTACTAATATTCTTATTAATTAACTCGAAGTGTTTAAACGGTGCATAAAAAGCATGCATTTTAAGGTTAGACTTGTTAAATCCACTGTTGTATTGTGTATAAATGTTGTATACACAGTATTAAGTTCAATTACATAAGAAGTAACTGTAATTAAATTACAGGAAAAATAAGAGTAATCCCTTACTTTACCTTTTCAAGGGAAACGTAATTAAATTACAGTAACTAGTTACACCCAACACTGGTCATGTGACATGATATCCAGCGAGGATCGGTTCACACACCGTCTGTGAATGATTCTCAAACAACAGCCTCTTCAGGAGAATCAAACACAGAGCGGATGATGTTGTGAATGGTCTGATTGGTCGTGAGACGGACCGGACGGTCAGTGTGTGACGTGTGAGAAATACCAGGAATCATTAAACAGGTGGCAGAGCTCAGGTTATCACAGAGTACGGATGTGTTTACTTCACTTCCTCCGTTAGTGAATCTAACAAACACATGTTCAGATCACATTTCACATCAAAAAAAAAATATTATATATTTTGCATAAAGAAAATATGTTACTTCATTATTATTTTTTGCATTTAAAATACAGTTTGCATGAAGAAAATTAAATATTGCATAGAGGAAATTTTATACATTTATATAATTAAAATAATAATTACTAGATTTTGTAAAAAAATACATTTATATTTAGTTAATTTTGCATTAAAAAATATAGTTTGCATAAAGAAAAAATACATATTGTATAGAGGATTTTTTTTTACATTAATATTATAATTTAAATATAAAGATGTATTTGTTTTCATAAATAAATAAACACTACATAGACAATTAATAGATTTTGTATAAAGAAAATGAATATATTTATTAGTTATTTTTGCATTAAAAATATAGTTTGCATAAAGAAAATATGCTACATCATAATTATTATTTTTTGCATTTAAAATACAGTTTACATGAAGAAAATCTAAATATTGCATAGAGGAAATTTGATACATTTATATAATTAAAATATAAAAATGTATTTATTTTTATCAAGAAAATAAATAAACAATACATAGACAATATAAAGAAAATGAATACATTTATAATTAGTTATTTTTGCATTAAAAAATATAGTTTGCATAAAGAAAATATGCTACATCATAATTATTATTTTTTGCATTTAAAATACAGTTTACATGAAGAAAATATAAATATTGCATAGAGGAAATTTGATACATTTATATAATTAAAATATAAAAATGTATTTATTTTTATAAAGAAAATAAATAAATAAACAATACATAGACAATTAATAGAATTTATATAAAGAAAATGAATAAATTTATAATTAAGTTATTTTTGCATTAAAAAAATAGTTTGCATAAAAAAATCTAAATATTGCATAGAGGAAATTTGATACATTTATATAATTAAAATATAAAAATGTATTTATTTTTATCAAGAAAATAAATAAACAATACATAGACAATATAAAGAAAATGAATACATTTATAATTAGTTATTTTTGCATTAAAAAATATAGTTTGCATAAAGAAAATATGTTACATCATAATTATTATTTTTTGCATTAAAAATACAGTTTGCATAAAAAAATCTAAATATTGCATAGAGGAAATTTTATACATTAATATAATTAAAATATAAAAAATTATTTATTTTTATAAAGAAAATAAATAAATAAACACTACATAGACAAGTTTTTTATTATTATTATATAATAAATAAAAATAAAACAATAGAAAAAGAATAGAGCAAGCTAGTGTTAGAGGCCTTTTTTGTTTTTATTAATTGTATAATAAATAAAAAGAAAGATAGAATACGAAATACGATTTTTTTTGTTTGTTTGTTTGTTTTTTTACGAAAACAAGCAGTTAGTAAATAAATAGAGTCTAAAAAGGGCACGTTTATTTTTCTTTAGCAGCTTTATTAAGAGTATAAAGAGTAAAGAAAGTCTACACGAAACGTATTGAAACAGTTCTTTCTTTACTCTTGTAATCTCACAAGCTGTAACACGTTCTCAAATCTCACAGGTGACCTGTTTTGATCTGAAGAAAGCGAGTCGTCTCTGAAAGATGAGGAGTGTGTTCTGAACCCGTCCCGTCCTTCATTCACAGCCGCTCGAGCCTGTCCGCCGCAGGGGCTGATGGGTATTTACGGCACGGCCATGTGCTCTGCGTTAACTCACATTCCTGCTGACAATCCCTGCCTCGTCTCCTCAAACGTAACGAGGCTAACGACTAGGGTTGGGTATCGTTTGGGTTTTTATCGATACCGGTGCCAAATCGATACTTTTAAAACGGTGCCGGTGCCTAAACGGTGCCTGAACCGATACTTGTTATATATATATATATATATATATATATATATATACACACACACACCACATACTGTATATGGAACTAATGAAGCTCCAGGAAATCCCTAATATGGACAAAGGCATTGCTATTCCTGTAACTGAGTAAACAGAAGATATAAACGTTTTGAATGATAAAACAAATACATTAAACACTCGGCTACGACAATATATAGTTTGTCTGTGTTATTCAAGCCATCTCTGGTATTTTCATAATTAAGTATATTTAAAATCCATTGCTAATCGATGCATTAGTAGCCTATGGAACATATTTTCTGCCTCATTCTGTGACAAGAAGCTATCAGATCACAAAAGGAAGCATTTAACTGGTGTTGTGGACTAAAAAGGTTATAATGTTCTATTTTGTTGGTTTAAACGGGTTTAAAAACACGAATACAAGAGAATTTTAGCTTTAGGCATTTTAATTAAAGCTAGGGCTGGGCGGTATATAGAGTTTGTACGATATATTCTTTATAATCGATACGTTATTATGAAGCAATACAGTTAATATTGATATACAGTAGTTTGATACGAGCGCATCTGATAAAATATCTAGGGAGGACACAGACTGAGCTGCGGAGAAAGTGCATCATACAATTTGTTCTGAACATGTGACAAGCTTTATATGAAGGGCTATACAAAAAAACTCGTAAGATACAGTAGCCTATAGTTTATAGTTTCAGTTTAAAGCGGCTCGCGCTCTCAGATGCTCTGACAGAAAGGCTGCGTGTGACAGAGATGCTTCTCGCGCTGTTTAATGTGTTTGCTGTTTTCCATAATGCATAATATATGCATAATGCATAATGCTTACAATTCACAGGTATATTCTCCATCTGTAAATGTTAGAGAGCCATGGAAATATTTCAGAATCAATACAATTGGAAGTCAGAAGGGCGTGAGCTTTTGCTTTGCGATTCTCTGCTAAACTTCACAGACTTCATTTAGAACGAGCGCCGCCGTGCGCGTGCGCGCCAAACAGACGGTGTGCAATGAAATAAGAGCGCAATAACTCTGACTAAAATATACATTTTGCTGAAATATTTGTAGTTGTAGCCTGTGATGCTTCTTACGTGCGTTTTGGAGAAACAAAGGACAAATATTGTAATCGATTGCTCAGGCATGGCACCGAAATCTGCGTTCTGATTCGGTTCTAGTACATACCGGTTACATAGGTACCGGTGCCATATTGGTACCGGTTCTCGGTACCCAACCCTACTAACGACTCACGACAGACCAATTCAACAGCGTGTTTCTCTACAGCTCTGTTTAGAACGAGAGGTTATTAAAGGAACAGAATAAAAACAATTTTCAATAACAGCTTCACACCTGCGGCGAGAACGAGCGAACGTGCTTTATCACACAAATTACAGAAAATATCAATAACTTTAACATTATTTATATGTATATTATTTTTGTATTATTTCCGTAAAATTACTAATATTATTTTACAATTTGAAATATATAATATAATATAAATGAATTAAAATAATAATAATATATTACTATTTATTAGTAGAAATATAATAATGCAAACTGTTAAATAAAAATTATAATTGTACATAATAAATGATTGTTTATCACAGTAAATGAAAAT